>CAUYRT010076404.1:0-57281 GCA_963574885.1 Lepilemur ruficaudatus
CACTCAGCTTACTTTAAACAAGCAACTGTAGTCAAAATATAAATTGGATTCCATCATCCTTGCTGAGACTTGAAGGGCACTTAGGTTCAAATTTCACATTATATCCAACATCCAACACATAAATGTCCACTGGCAATATTGCGGGTTTTTTGTTTGTTTTCTCTCTCTCTCTCTCTCTCTCTCTCTCTCTCTCTCTTTTCTTTTTTGGTGAGACAGGTTCACTCTCTGTTACCCAGGCTGGAGTGCAGTGGCACTATCATAGCTCATTGCAGCCGGGAACTCCTGGGCTCAAGTGATCCTCTTGCTTTAGCCTTCTGAATAGCTGGGACTACAGGCATGCACCACCATGCCTTAATGATTATTTTATTTCCTGTACATAGGGGGCCTCACTACAGGCATGAGCCACTTCGCTCACTCGGCCTGTTTTCTTTTTTATAGAAATAAGAATCATAGGCTGGGCGTGGTGGCTCACGCCTGTAATCCTAACACTCTGGGAGGCTGAGGAAGGAGAATTGCTTGAGGCTAGGAGGTTGAGACCAGCCTGAGCAAGAGTGAGACCCCCGTCTCTACTAAAAATAGAAAGAAATTAATTGGCCAACTAAAAATACATAGAAAAAATTAGCCGGGCATGGTGACACATGCTTGTATTCCCAGCTACTCGGGAGGCTGAGGCAGAAGGATCGCTTGAGCCCAGGAGTTTGAGGTTTCTGTGAGCTAGGCTGATGCCACGGGACTCTAGCCCAGGCAACAGAGTGAGACTCTGTCTCAAGAAAAAAAAAAAAATCTATGAAATCAGACCCCCACAAAGACTGCATATATTGGAATTATAAGATGCAGAATATAAAATAAGTTTTTTTAATATGTGTAAGAGCTAAGATCTATTTAAGATATGATAAGGGAGCCAAGGACAATCAAAACTGATCAGTTTTTTTTTAAATAGAGCAAAAAAGAACTTTCAGAAATTAGAAAAACTTCAACCAGAGAATCAGAACCTGCAAAAAGAAAGAAAGAAAGAAAGAAAGAAAGAAAGAAAGAAAGAAAGAAAGAAAGAAAGAAAGAAAGGAAGAAAGAAAGAAGAAAAGAAAAGAAAAGGAAAGGAAAAACTGGGTGAATTAAACAGAGTAGACACAGCTGAAGAGAAAATCAGTAAATGCGTAATTACTTAAAATGCAACATAGAAAAGTAAAAAGATAGAATATTTAAAAGGTAGGTTAAGAGACAAGGGTGTCAGGGTAAGATTGTTCTGGTTATGTCAGCTAGGAGATCCAGAAGGATATAATAGAGATTATGGGGAAAAGACAAAATTTAGAGAGATAATGTCTGAATTCTTGGGTTCAGGAAGTCCCAAGCAGGATAATTCAAGAGAAATGCACAGCTAGACACAGTGTAGTGAACCTTCAAAACACAATGGCAAGATTATTTCAAAAGCATCCAGAGAGGGAAAAGACAAAATATCTACTAAAGAATTTATGCTAACAGCTGACTTGACATCTGCGACAATGGAAGATGGAAGCTGGAGGCAAAGGAATATTTTCTTCAAAGTGCAGTGAGGACATAACTGTCTACCTAGAGCTACGAAGTATAAAGCTATCTTTACTAAATGACCCTTTTTTCATTTTTTTGTTTCTTTTTGTTTGTTTTGTATTTATGCATCCTCTTTAGTGATCCTTTATAAATGCCTTTTTAAATCATACATTTAAGACATTTTGAGACCACATAAACTGGAAGATTTTAAAAATAGATTCTCAATAGAGGAATTCTGAAAGATATACTTTAGGAGAAAGGAAATCTTCCTAGAAAGAAGGCCTATGTGTCAAAAGAAATGATGAGCAGGGAAAATGGCTAACTTGTGTGCAGATCTAAATAAACACCTGACTGTACACAACAGTAATAGTCATCTGGGTTTAGGCTATTGTTAATGTTCCATTTCTTGATATTGGTTTACATGGCTATGTTTAGTTTGTGAAAACTCATGAAGCTTTAAATCATAATCTGTTCATTTTTCTATATATGTTACACTTCAATTAAAAATTATAATAAGATAGTATAAATTACCACATGCCAAAATATGAACAAATTAGATGAAATGAAGAAATTCCTAGAAAAATACAACTTAACAGAATTTACACAAGAAGAAATAGAATATCTAAAAAGACATTCTATCTCTAGATAGACTAGTGAGCAAAATATATCTTTATCTTTTAAATAAACTGTATCTGTGATTAAAACCTTCCCATAAGAGCAACACCCAGATAGCTTCACTAGCAAATTCTTCCAGTTAGTTGAGGAAGAAATAATGCCAATTGTAACAGTTTTATGCCCAAAGCCACATTGTGTCAGTTTATCCAGAGAACATTTATCCACAGTTTTCTGCCCCCCATTGATAAATGGTTATCCTTGGGAAGTTAACTTTCTTGCATTTCCAGGTTGTAAATGTGTAAGTGAGTATTGGTAAGGAGATTCCCACAAGTGTCCCATGCCTCATGTCAGAGAAGCCATGGGGTGGAAGTTAAAATTACATGGGAGGTGCTGTCAAGTTACTCCTGCACAAAACTGGTTGCTGCTCCCTTATTTCTTTTGAGTGGACAGTTGAGAAATGCATTTCACATCACTACGTGAAAGAGCCCAGAAGGATTAAGCCTCAGTTGTCCCCAGTATATTTCTATTTGCTTTTACTCCTTCTCAGTTTCACTCTTCCTAGTTTCTTCTGTTACTGAGATCACTTCCTAAATAAAGTAACTGCAGGCAGCCAATAAGCCAAGACACCAATTTTACACAAACTCTGTCAGCTAATAGAAAATTAGAGACAGTCAACTTATTGTAACAGATGAGCATAATCTTGATACTAAAACCTGACAGGGACATTTTGAGAAAAGAAAATTATAGTCCAATCTCATTCATAAATATATAAAATATATATACTATAATCACAGATAAATTACTAGAAAACCATACCCAGCAATCTGTCATGCAGCAAGTTGAGCAATAATGTCATTATTTGTACTTGATATAATTGGATGTGTACAAAATTCAAAATAACCTATAGATAAATTATTAGAATTATTATGTGAACATATCAAGATTGCTGGATATGAAGTTCATATACAAAAATAAATTGCATATCTATAAACCACAATGAATTAGAAAGTGGAATTTGAAGAAGATATCATTTTTAATACTATAAAATATATAAAATACCTAAGGAAAAAATAACAAAAGATGTACAAGACCACTATGCAGAACTATAAAGTATAATTGAGAGAAATTAAAGAAGACCAAATAAACAGAAGGACATTCAGTGTTTGGGAACTGGAAGACCCAATAAAATAAAGATGTCAATTCTCTGAAAACTAAATTATAGATTCAGCGTGATCTCAAATAATAGCTTAACAGGTGTTCTCTCTCTCTCTCCCCCTCTCTAATTCACAGAAACCAATTTGAAAATTTGTATGGAAGCACAAAGGTACCAGAATAGCAAGAATATATTTTAAGAAAGAAAAATAAGGTAGAAGAACTTTCTCTACTCAATTAAGATTTATTTTAAAGATATTATAGTTAAGACAGTACAATATTAAAGTTATGAATATAGACAAATGGAATAGACTAGAGAGCATATAAACACACACAAATGGGTGTGTTTGCAATTAACGACAAAATGGTACTTCAGAATAGTGGAGAAAAGACTATTCTTACAACCGTCATTATTTTTAAATTGAAAATACGTAAATATACACCTACTAAAACATAAACATTGTGGTCAACATAAATCTTTAAATGCACGCAAGTATTTTGTCCTGGAAATATTATAGCTATGCTTATGAATGTTTGTAAATAATCTAATAAACATTTGTCCATGGAAATATCAATATGTATTTTTTGAACTGTGAAAAACTGCTGTGATATTTCAGCAACGAGGACTCCAAATAGTATTATCTGTGATGGTCCATTTGTATGTCATACATCTGCTCTTCTTGCAGCTCTGAATCTGTCCTGGGTTTGTGCATCACACAAGGTTTCTTACAAGAGCAGATAGTGCACCTTATTCTATAGTGTTGTCTTTTGGAAGACCTCAGTTCTAGTAACAGCCCAAAGGATCACACTGTAACAAATAAAGCAGACAATGTCTGCACCTCTGAAATATACTTACTCATTATTAAAACCTATCCTATTTGCTAGAAGCTTGTTTTTTTTAAAAAAAAAAAGGAATCTGTAAATTTCTCTTTACCCAAACGCCCAGTCATCAAAGTTATCACCATCTAAGCATTTAAAAAAAATTTGTATGTGTAACATACTATTCCATTCCTTTCTGTGCCATGTGCTACACAGTGAAGCGTGTTGAGCATCACAAGGCATTGCACTACTCATCTCCGGAAAAACATACTCAAATGACACTGCAGTGAAAACAGTCTTATGGGAACAAACTGCATAGTTTTAGTAAAGGATGGCCTGCAGCCCTTCTGTGCAAACGACAATGAGACATTGAGGACAAACTTATTACTACTAAAGAATACTGCTGTTAAAATCTCAAATCTATGTATGGTTCTTTCTTAGATATTCATTAATGAAAGCTAAAAAGACCAGGCAGGGGAAATAGGAACTTAAATTACTGCTGCTTGCCCTTTCTTTACTAATTTGATTAGAGAGCATCAAAAAGTAGAAAACAATAGATGCTGGTGTGGATGCAAAGAGAAAGGAACACTTATACACTGTTAGTGGGACTGCAAATTAGCACAATCTCTGTGGAAAACAGTAAGGAAATTCCTCAAAGAACTAAAAGTAGACTTGCCATTCAGTTCAGCGTTCCCACTATTGGGTATCTACTCAAAGGAAAGAAGACTTTTCATCAAAAAGACAACTGCACTTGAATATTTATTGCAGCACAATTGCAAAGATGTGGAGTCAACCCAAGTGCCCATCAATTCATGAATGGATTAATAAAATGTGGTATATGTATACTGTGGAGTATTATTCAGCCACAAAAGAGATGAATTAATACCTTTTGCAACAATCTGGATGGAACTGGAGACTATTCTCTTAATTGAAGTATCTCAAAAATGGAAAAATAAACACATGTCCTCACTATTAAATTGGAACTAACTGATGACCACACATGTGCACAGAGGGAAGTAAAACTCAGTGGAAATCAATGAGTGGGGAGGGGGAAGGAGGGAAGGGGCAAAAACCTACCTAATGGGTACAATGAACACTATTTGGGTGATGGGCACATCTATAGCCAGAATTCAAGCATTACAGCATGTGGGAATGTGGGAAATAGATGTTTTAAGTTCCCGGTGGAGTGCACACTTTAGACAGGCAGTATGGGTTCTATGTGGTAGTCCCATAAAAAGATATTCTATTTGTTAAAATGTTTAATTATGGAGAAGGGGAAGAGACCCTGATAGGCTGTAAGAGACACAAAACACACAATTAGCCCTTTTCACTCTTCTTCCTTCCCATGCTTACCTCTAGGAAACCGGGCTACTATATTTTAAAGTGGCAAAAGACAGTGGGCATGTGGGTTGGAAGACGAATCTGGTGCTTCTTTTACTGCCCAATTCTGCTTTCTGGATGGAAGATTATGGATATTAATGGTATTGAGCATAGACATGAGGCATGGCTCACATGTCAGGGAGCAAGAGAAATGTTCTACAATGGTACAGTGTATACAAGGAAGAAGCTGCTGAGCCACCTAGGGAAAAACCTGTCCAGCTGATGTGGATTAGAAATGGTGATGACGTTTGGAAAAAGGGTCAAGAATTTGCTTCAGGGAATTATCACACCACTCACGTCCTTGTGGAAGGAGAGCAGCAACTCCAGCTGGTAGGAAAGGAAAAACCTCAGACCCTGGGAGGTAAGGGGTGAGGCAAGGACCATTAACCTCTCTTGTATTACGTATTTCTGGAAGGATGCATAGGAAGGGGATGAAGATGGGAAGATGTTTCTACATTTTTTTTACATGTTGAATTTTGAACCAAGAAAGCATTTTAATAATTGTTTTAAAAACTATTAAAGATTTAAAAACAAAAACAAAATTGTACCTAAACCTGTAACTAAAATTTAGAAATTAACATTCCCAGACATAATGCTAGGGTACTAAGGACCTAGCATATAAAAACAACTTAACAAAACACAAGTTAGATTTTCTTTTTAAAGCGATATACACATTAAGTCATACAATTCTCTACTATGAAAATGTTTTTAAGAATATAAATAAACAAGAATTGTACAAGCTGTTAAATTAACTTTATTTTTATTTAATATAACTGATGAAGTTAACAGACAAATATTTTAATGTAACAAAAAGTCATAATTGATAAGTTTATCTACATTTTAAAGGTTTTTTAGTATAGCCAAGGACTTAATATTTGAATTTTACCCATGTTTGAAATGTAAAATGCACAATTATAATATCCATACTATTAATACATATCTTAAAATTTTTAAGTTTTAGCTAAAACATTTGAGTCTCTGCAGGTAAAAGCAAGAATTCTCCTACACCTAAGATAAATAAAATGTATTACTAATAAAGTGCCACTGGATTAGACAACACTATTTCAAATATTTCCTTTTTTGGGAGAAGGGAAAAAGTACATAATATAACTAGTCATTTTCATCATACTAGTACAGAACTAGTAATTTGCATTACACTTTGTAAGAAGCACAAGAGTGCCTATTTATAGTAGATATTAACCACAATAAAGAATTCCTCTCAAGAAAGTTCACAACTGTAATTTATGACAAGCTGTTTGGTCATTGTTGAATATAATTTAGTGTCCAGAGTTTTTAAAAAGTACAATCTAGAACTAAGATACACATTAAGCCTACCAATACCAAGAAATAGTTTTACGGACTTCATATAAATAAAAGAAACTTTTTTATTGTAAAATATATCTCTACCTGTTCAAAGGAGGGGAATAGAGGTGGATGGCAAAGTTTGGCAACAAGTATGTTTCTAGCAGGTGAAAGCCTGGTATGGTTGCTGTAAGATGCATCTGTCACATAAAGAAAAACGTGCTTATTAGATGTATACAGCACTTTTCAGGCACTTGACCTCACTTGGTAGTTAAGTTGTTGTTTAGATGTTTATTTAGTGGAAAAACATTAAATTATATATTGACTTCAAGCCATGTTCCCATAGAACATCTGTGTTCCGTAAGCTAAATCCAAATGTTCCCTGCTAAAATCAAATAATGATGCTATATACCCAATTCAGAGAAAAAAATTCAATAGATTAAAGTTAGTAGATTGGATTTTCTCCACTTGAAGATTTTCTACTATAAATTTTTCTTAAATCTTTGTTGCCTATTATTTGTGTGAATGCTAGCAGGAAAAAGTTGAAAACTACGAAATATTATGCCTAAATTCTATCAGAAAATTAAAACTGTTGATCAATACAATATATTGTTTATGGGAATATGCTTATATTTTTGCTCTTATACTGCTTAGGAGCCATATTTTCTCATAGTAAATGTATTTCTAGTTCATATTATAGAATTCAATATATAAACATTTGTACACAGAAGAGCATTATGAATTTTCAATCTGCTATCCCTAAATATGTTTGGAGAACTACTGTATCAATGTCTGGCTCTAAAACTATCTTTGGGGTCCGTGTCAAACGAATGCTTTTCAAATATATTGTAAGGATAGGGGTCCAAGATGACCTATTCTATTCTTAAATGAAAAAATATGGTAAGATTCTAGTATAAATGCTACTAAATACTTCCATTGTTTTCTTGAATACTTGGTATGTTTAAATATGTTGATATTAAGAATTTTTTAGATGTATGTACCATGGTATTACAACTTGGAAAAGTTTTGCAATATGCTTTCAGGCAGTTAGCTTTAAAATAATAAAACTCCAGCTCTTAGCACAAACAGTCCTGAGAACAATGCATTCAAATTACAGCTCAACTAGAAATAATCTAATTGAGAAACCTTAAAGTACAAAAACAAATTCTGAAAAAGTTGTAAATTAATAAAAATAAAACCAGTTACCAACATTTGAGGCACTACCAGACTACAGTACTTTAAAGAGTTGAATGGACTTTGGAAAAAGAACAAACATACAAAGCTAATGTGTGCACATGCACACACTCACATTGTGTTGTAATGAAAAATTGTGTACCCAAATTTTATAGCCTAAACATTTTAATGCAGCATCTCCTGTTAAAGATACCATGCTCTGACTGTAAGAGAATTTTGGTGATTAATATAAAGCATTGGTACTGGGGCTTGTATCACAGGGAACACAGTCAAGGGCTTGGTTAGCAACAATTTCTTCAAGTGACAGGCAGCCCTTGGAGGGGAGTATGAAAGAAAACATCATAATTATGTTTATGATGCAAATGCTAAGTAGCAATGATGTGATCTATGTCAGAGGGTATACAACTTTGTAGCAGATAAGGTATAACAAAGTCTTTACAGTAGAAATAAAATATGCTGTTCTAGCAAGAAACAAATATTCAACCTGTTGAACATAAATTGGTGAAATATGTACAGAGAAAAATGGCATATCACTGTATAATCTATCAACATGACAGCCCACATTCTATACATGTAACTTGTGATATGTAACACTTGCTACAAAAAAGTACAAGAAATACTAGGAATCAACTTTTAACATTTCTCTGATGTCTAAAAAGAATGAAGTCACTTCTGTTCTATGTTAAAAAATATGTTCCCTGCTTCCTTTTAATATAATTTATAAAGCTTTACCAAATGAAATATTTTGTTCTAGAGAAACATCTATTGACTTATGTGAAAATAAACAGTCCCATATCTTTAAAATCTATACTTATATGTCAGAAGAATATTTACACTTCATATAATACTTAAAATGACATATTTATGCACAAATAGCTTTTGCCATTCAAGGCTTGAAGACAGAGATGCATTATTATAATTTGTATACCCTTACATCACAATTGAAAATATATTTATGTGAAGTTTGACAAGTTAGGAAGAATAAGGGCATGCTAATCTAGAGTTAATACTGTCAGAACACTAGTATTGTTAGCAGAGGCCATGTGAATGACCAGCAAGTAGCACAGATTAATTATTTTCTGGAATTCCTGTGGGTAACAATGCCAACCAGCAGCAAGTAAGATATGCATTACAGAGTACTAAAAAAACTAGAGCATTATGTAGTAGATTCTTAAATAGCATACTGAAAAGAATTTAGCCTAATTCCTAATTGTGCTTTAGATGGGCAAAAGCGAAAATGTTATACTAAAAACAATTAACTACAACCTCAATATTTCTTGTGCTTTAGAATTTTTCTCTTTGCATTTCTCTCAAAGCATCTTGCTTCTTCTCCAAGTGAGTTTTCTGAAGCCAAGATAAGATTTAAAAGTCTGTAGAAATTAAGCAACTAAAACTTTGGGATCTTCTTTCCTAGTGCTATTTCCAGTGACTTATTGGATTAGTTACATCATTATATACGTTTTACTCTACGTTATAGGAACCAGAGGTTAAGGAATGAAGGAAGAGGTCTCAGAACCAGTCTTAGAGAATCAAGGTATTACTGAGAGAATGATTTTGTTCTAAGCTTCATTCCAATATCATGATTGTTACTCAGTCAAAGATCCTCAAGAACCCTGTACCAGTGTCTAAAATTCTGGAAATATTTATATACATATGACTCAAAAGATGAAATAGAAATACAGTGGTGTCACCTAAAATAACTTTTAAAATAATTCAGCTTATATTAATAGAATTCTTTCCTAGTTATATTTCACACGAGTAACTGAATAAAGTGACATGATAATCAGAAAAATACATATACTTTAAAATAAGTTAAGTAACAATATATAAAGTAACATTTCTTCCATGATTCACTTTCATTTTAGAAAAAATATAGATAAATTTAACAAACATTCCAAATCAATTAAAAGTAAGAATTCCCAGTTTTTGTCTAACAAATAGTTTAAGGTAAAAAAAAAAAATCTACTTAAAAATGGTTGGAACGGAGTATTTACTGATAAACACCAACATGACTGGGAAAAAGTACTGCATAGTATCCAGTAAAGCAGATCACTCCTTTAAACGTCAGTGGGTGGAGGTGGGGGGCAAAACTTAAAAGCAAAAACACAACTAAAAAGCCACTTTTCATTTTTATGGTGACTACAAAGGCCTCAAATAAAAACTTATGGCTTTAACCAATCCTCTTTGACACTGTCTTTTGTATATTCTTTACAATCTGACTTGCTCACTTTCACCCAACAGTTCAATATCCCTCTGTCAACCACAAAAAGATACTAAAACCACCATAGGTTATATTAAGTCTGCCAACAGCTTGGCAAACACTAGTATAACCAAGGTAATACATGTGGTTGCACATGGCCAATAAGATAACTACACTTTTTGATAGCATGATTTTTGTTTAAGGGTTTGTGTTTGCCACACACAAGCTGAGCTGTGACAATTCCAATCCATAATCTATATATTTTGTGATATTAAATCTGAAATTAATGTAGAACAATTCAACTTCAATACCATTATATGCTACATTGTTTGATTTAAAACCCTGGTTTATTTGTCATTTAACTAAAATGCAGGAATGATTTGCTCAGACAAATCACATCTGCTGAAGCTATCTTGTCTGTTTCTTAGACTCACAGACTGAAAACCACAGGAATGTCATAAGAAAACACCTACAAAACTAAAAAATAAAAGAATTATACACCTTGATAATTTTTAAAAATTACCAATTGCCTGCAAAACTAACCCAGCACAACTTCAAAACAATTACAAAAAGAAATGAGGTTGCTTATGAAGGCCATAGCTTTGGTGACAACTTCAAAACAAACTTTAGATCTGCAGTTGATCCAGATCTAAATAGTTTGTTCATGCCTGATGTTCCCATTTATTTGCAGGGTTTTATGGCTACAGCATATTCTTCACTCATTGCACACATGACAGATACCTAGAAGGAAAAAACGCAGGCAAAAACGTATTCAGAAGGTAATACATATAGAAGATATATTTAGCTCACATATTTTTATATTTGTGGATATTTTGTACATATTGAATTTGGAAAGGAGTATTCCAAAATAAATAATCTACTTTCTTCACAGTTTTCTGAAGTAGAATTTTTCAAATTGTGGTTTGTAAAACAACTTCCAGGGAGTAGGAAGAATAAGAGCTATAAATGTTTCAACACTTACTAGATGTTATACTTCTGAAAGTTGTAATAGAGTAAATCTCCCCTCACTCTTTAACACTCCCTTAGAGCATCATTTCTTATGCTTAAGAATAGTTCAGATACAGAGCCTCAAAACAAATTTGGGGTTGACAGTGTTCATGTAGCAAAAAATGAACTTCAATACTTCTTTGGTAATGGGTGTCTGAGAGTATTATGGAAAAACTGCCTTACAGAGATCATTTTCAACATCTCAGCAATATTTTTAGATGACATTCCAAATATATTAATAGTATTTTATGTCACCTAGTTTAGGCCAAAATTTTATTAAATGGTTTAAAAAACAATCTTCCTGTAAGTCTTTACCTGTACATCTTCACCTGCATTGTATTTTCCTTCTATTTCTTTGCCTAGTTCACCTTCTGGCAGTTTAAGATCCTCACGAACTTCACCAGTTTCTGTCAGCAGGGAAAGGTAACCATCTTGAATGCATATCAGCTATTAGAAGAAATTGTATCATTATCATTAGCACTGATTACATTATATTCATTCCTCTAATGTTTATATAGTTAAATTGCAATCCACATTAATTTGTATAAATACAAAGTAATACATTAATATTCTTGGTGTTTAAAAGTACTGAAAATACAGAAGTATAAAATATGCACAGAATGGAAGTATAAGTTCACTCCTCCCTATACTCCCCAAGCCCCACTCAATCTCTGCATTATTAAACAGTTTAGGTTTCTTCATAGTGTATCCTGAAGCATTTGCGTTAATGTACACAATGCAAATATAGTTGCTTTAAAAAAATTGGATATAAGTATCTTTTCTCTTTTGAAATTTTGTGTGTATTTTTTCAGCAAGCTGTTTGACTTAATATGTCTTAGAAATATTTTCGAATCAGAACATAAAACCCCACCTTAGTCTATTTATCCACTACACAACTGCACAGATATACTGTAACTGATCTAACCATTTTCCCATTAATAAGCATAACAGTTATTTTCAATTTTTCAATGTTACAAACACTGCATTTTATAATTTTATTATGAGCAAAGTTAAGTGGAAAATTTTCAGTCTCTAGATCACTGGTAACAACAGCTTTTCTTTTTTAAAAAACAAACACTAGCTTACTGATGACATTAATGAAACAAAGCCAGTCATCAGCCTGAGATGAAATATAAAGCATTTCAAATGTAAAAATATATAAATATCATATTAAACATCTAGTAAAACAATGTATTTATAAGCAATAAATTGTTACATGAAATAAAAGTTTTCAAAAATAAAGTTACAGAAAAATAAAATTAAATAATGGGATTGAATTACTTGATCCTTTAAATTATTAGGAAATCTTAAAATCTAAAGAAAAGTTGCAATAATGCAATGAAATCCCACATCCTTTACCTAGATTTACCCATTGTTAACATTTAAGCACATGTGCATTTTTCCTGTCTACATATGTATGCAATATATAAAATACATAGCATAAACTTTCTTATTTTTACTGAACCATTTGAGATTAAGTTTCAAAGATCATGACTTTTTAGAAATAAGTACTTCAGTGTGTTTTCCCCAAGAACAAGGATATACTCTTATATAACCACAGTTTATTTTTCAAAGTCAGGAAATATTGATAATCTATTACTCAATATATAGTCCATATTCAAATCTGCCAGTTGTCCTAACATTGTTCTTGATAGCAATTTATCTCCTCTACTCCAGGATCATTACATTGTATTTATCTGGCTGTCATTTCAGTTTAGTTTCTCTCAATTTGAACAGTTCCTTCACCCTTTGTCTTTTATGACGCTGACATTTTTGAAGAGTGCACGTTCACTGTTTTATAGCATGTTCCTCAGTTTGGGTTTGTTTCATTCCTTCCTCATGATTCAGGTAATGGATTTTTGAAAGGAATACTACACGAACTATGTGCCCTCACAGTATCATACCAGGAGGCAAATTATGTCAATTTGTTCCATGACTAGTGGTGAGCTTAATTTTGATCACTTGGCTAAGGTGGTATCTCTCAGGACTTTCTACTCTAAAGATACACTTTTCTCCTTTGTAATTTGCAATCTTAAAAAAAAAAACAATAATGTCATTGTCAAATCTCAGGCATATTTTTGTGCAAAATTTTCTACATTTTCTCAAAGGCCTTTCTGACTCTATAGAGTTGGAAGGAAGGGATGGTGAGGAGATTGTTATCAGCCAATTCTAAATACTTCCTTCTGATCCTTCACCTTTAAACAAATCTACTCATTTGATAATGTTTGTTTTTTGTTTTTTTTTTTTGAGACACAGTCTCACTCTATTGCCCTGTGTAGAGTGCAGTGGTGTCATTGTAGCTTCCTGCAAGCTCAAACTCCTGGGCTCAGGCGATTCTTCTGCCTCAGCCTCCCAAGTAGCTGGGATTACAGGCAGCGCACACCACACACCCAGCTAATTTTTTTTGTTTCTATTTTTAGTTGCCTGGCTAATTGTTTCTATTTTTAGTAGAGACGGGTCTTGCTATTGTTCAGGCTGGCCTCGAACTCCCGAACTCCTGAGCTCAAGCAATCCTCCCACCTCAGCCTCCCAGTGCTAGGATTATAGGTGTGAACCACCAAGCCCTGCCTTTAAGATGTTTTTGAACAATTTTTTTTTTGTTTTTTTTTTTTTTTTTTGGTAGAGGGAGTTGTTAGTAGCAAGCAGGGAGACAGCAACGGTCAGGTTCAGAAAACTTTAAATAGAGGTGCTGGGCATGTGGTGGTGCACCATGCTCCTGAACAGTGTAGATTATACTGGTATTAGAATGTGGGATCTTTTATTTCCTACTAAAAGAATCTGTGGCTTCTTGGAAAAATGGATTATCCCAGGTTCAGAGCAGGAAGTGTACAAGATGAACATGGAGCAAGTTGTTATACTAGAAAAGTAGGCACAATCAAAGACCATCAGATTCACATCAAAGGAACTCAGGAGCTAACTTGGTTAAGGTTCCACTGGCCAAAGACAGAACAATTTGAGAGTCAATACGATAGGAATGGATACAATGGATTTAAACACAAATATGTTTAAATGTTTCAGTTCATAGTGAAAAAAATGTTTCATTGTCATCTTCAGGGGATGCTAGGAACCAACTCACTTCAAAGACGGGTAATTTGGCTAGGCATGGTGGCTCACACCTGTAATCCTAGCACTCAGGGAGGCTGAGGTGGGAGGATTGCTTGAGGTCAGGAGTTCAAGACCAGCCTGAACAAGAGCGAGACCTCATCTCTATTAAAAACAGAAAAAATGAGCCAGGTGTGGTGGTGCATGCCTGTAGTCCCAGCTACTAGAGAGGCTGAGACTGGAGGATCACTTGAACCCAGGTGTTTGAGGTCACTGTGAGCTAGGCTGACGCCATGGCACTCTAGCCCAGGCAACAGAGCAAGACTGTTTCAAAACAAAACAAAACAAAACACCAACCCAAACCCTGGTAATTACAGGGAAAGAATCAAGTATTTATACTGCCTTTCATATATATATATTTATATATACACACACACACATAGAATATATATACTATATCTTAAGGTAAAGAAAAAAAATGATACAGTTTCTTTTTATAGAAGTATTCTGGTAAGAAAAAAATGAAGGAATGACAGATCATTATTTTGTCTCTAATAAATTAATGGATTGAGGCAATGATCACATAGCTGATAACACCTCAAAAAGAGAAATAATAACCATTATTTAACTAATAGTTGCAGAGAATATCACCTATGAAATAGTCCTGTTAAAAAAGAAAGAAAGGAGAGGAAGAAAACGAAAATCTAAATTGAAGCTGACCAAGCCTTCACATCTTACTACCAAGTTTTTTTCTGGAAACACAAGGGACAGAGAACATGTTAAAAAATAAGAAAATGCAGTTAGCTAAATCCAGGCAATGAGGAAAGTCTACAGAACAAATGATCCAGTCTCTTCATCAAAAAATTGCAGAGAGAGAGAGAGACCCTAAATGCACATGTGAAAGATGAGAATCTATAGATTAAAATAGATTTAAGAGATATACCAATCAAATCAATTGTGTGGACCTTATTTAGGTCTGATTTATTTTAAAAAAGTACAATTAGGAAATTAAGAAAATATAGCTACCGATGGGATATTTGACGATATTAAGGAATTGTTTTAGATGTGTTAATGTGTTTTGTTTTTTATAGTTTTTATCTTTTAGAAATGCATAACAAATTATTTGCAGATGAAATGATATGATGTCTGGAATTAGCATCTGAAAGGGAACTAATAGTCAGAATATAGAAGGAACTCAAACAACAACAAAAAACAAATAATTCCATTAAAAAATGTGCAAAGGACACGAATAGACATTTTTCAAAAGAGGATATACAGAATATAACAAAAAGATAACCTGCATTTGTATATTGATTGCTGCATTATTCAGAATAGCAAAGATATGGAATTAATCCAAGTATCTATGGATAGCTGCATAAAGAAAATGTGATATATACATAATGAATACTATTCGCCACTATGCAATCTATGCATGTAATAAAATTACACTTGTATCCCACAAATTTATACATATAAAAAAATCCCAAATAATCAAGAAATCAAGAGGTAGAACAGGAAGAAAAAATAGGGGTAGGGTGTAGATGAAACAAGATTAGCCACATATTGGTAACCGTTGAAGCTGAGTGATGGGTATATAGGATTCATTATGCTGTACTTTGAAAGTTTCCACAATAAAAAGTAAAACAGAAAAATACCACGGCATATCAGAATTCTAGAAGGAGCACTGTAACCACTAAATGCTGGGAGGCATAGTGAGCTAAGGAAGCAAAGCACGATCTAAAAGGAAAGGTATGGGAGAGTTAGTGACTGCAGATTCTGTCCACAATGTAGTCAGAATAAGAAAGCACTGAAAAGGAGGAATTATAGGGAAACATTTTTGCTTGCATTTGTAATACTGGCATACAACAGAAGGCTGGAGAAGTTACGTCATCACTACAGGTACCTTCTTAGCTCTAATTTCTGAATTTAATTTTGTTTTTCAATGTATTTCAAAACAACCAGACTTGTTTTGGTAATACCTATTCCTTTTCACTTCTTCCTTCTTTTCCCCCAGCACTCTTGGGCTACTTCCTTACAGTTGCTAGTCCCTGCGAGAGATTGAATGCTTAATCATTATTATTATACATCCTAAGCAATGAACACCATCATCAAGTGGTATGTTATCTG
The DNA here is from genome assembly GCA_963574885.1 of Lepilemur ruficaudatus. Classification (NCBI taxonomy): domain Eukaryota; kingdom Metazoa; phylum Chordata; class Mammalia; order Primates; family Lepilemuridae; genus Lepilemur; species Lepilemur ruficaudatus. The sequence continues at coordinate 16,364 of CAUYRT010076404.1, forward strand.
AACCACTAAGCCATGCAATTGGGAATACAGAGCAGTACTCCACCATCAAATAGAAGCAGCATATAAGATCAACTTGAGCAGTTCTAAAGGCACAAACAAATTGTATAAGAAGTGGCTTAGATTCAGAAAACACCTGCTCCTACCACATTGACACTTCTCCTCCAACTCATACCAATGGCTTTTTGGGGAGTTTCCTACAACCAGTTGACTGAAAAAGAAAAAAATTCAGAATGGTTTCTAGATGGTTATGTATTACATGATGACACCATTCACAGGTGGGCCTGAAAGATAGCGGGGCTGGGAAGAACTTCAAGCGCTGGAACTGAAAGAAGAAGAGAACCAGAGGTGTGGATGTATGCTGATTACTGGCAATGGCTAAGAGTTTGGCTGAAAGGTTAAGGGCACTAAAAGAACAAGATACAAACATTGCTGACAATAAGATCTGGGAAAGCGGTAAATGGATGGACCCTCCAAAATATTAGAGAATGTGTCCATATGAATGCTCACCAAAGGGCATCTGTTACTGATGAGGCTCTAAATAATTAGGTGGACAAGATGATGCTCTTTGTGGATGCCATTCAGCTTCTCTTTGTAGCCTCCCCAATCCTTGCTCAATGGGCTCAATGATATAGGCTTTCTCTCACCAAGGCTGATCTAACTACAGCCACTGAGAACCTCATGGAAGAGAACAATACAGAGTCCTGGATATAGCACCATTCCCCAGTGGGAACAGTTAGCCATCTGACTGATAACATTGTGCCCCTTCCATCATGGAAGTGGCAGCAATTTGTCCTTTTTGCAATAAATTATTACCCTACATACGGATTTACCTCTCCTGCCTGCAGTGCTTCTGCTAAAATCCCATTTAGATTTACAGAATATTCCTCATTCCTGTCATAGTATATCACATGTCATCACTTCTGACTGAAAGAGTAATTCTATAGGCATAATAATGAGGCACAGGACAATGCCCAGAGAATTCACTGGCTTATATACCTCATCATTCCAAAACTGCTTGCCTGTGTGGACTGGCCTATTAAAGAGTCATTTATGGCACCTGCTGGGTGATACTTTGTTGGCCTGGCGTGCTGTTTTGCAGGTTACAATATATGGTGCTATTTTTCCCATAGGTAGAATATACAGGTCTAGGAACCAAAAGTAATAGCTTTTCTCACTAATACGCTTACTGATCCTGTAGCAAAATATTTCCCTCTTGGCCCTGCAATACTGAGCTCTGCTAGTTTAGAAGTTTTCTATTCCAAAGAAAAACTGCTTCCATCAGGAAATACAAGGATTCTACAGAACAGGTAAAAATTGTAAAAAGACTTTAAGAGCTCAAGGAATGTATAGCATCATCATTTTCTTTGCCATTATTGTTTTAAGTTGCAACAATATCTCAACATCCAAAAGACAGACCGCTTATTTGAAGAATATGCTGGGGTTTAATAGTCATAGTTTTGTCAATTAACCAATAATCCAAGGTCTGCAATATGAATTTAACGTGTCCTGTAGTAATTAGTTTTCCTTGTAGAAAACGATCTTCTAATGACAGATAAAACTTGAGTGAATGCAGAAAAGACATTTAACTTGTGGTAGAGTGCACAGCAATACAAAACTTTCTAAAGAAATATGATTCAACAGAGTACTGGCATCTGAATAAGCATTTCTATATTTGTGAATTTGGGGATTCCCAAAGGTGTTCTGATATATTTGTATTTTATACCTTCTCTGAGCCCCAGACAAAGTTAACTATTTCAGGGAGAAGTAATGGTAATTAGCAATTCTAATCCAAGCTAATCTTGCAATAGATGAGTCAGGAGACAATTTTTCTTTCATTCTGAACTTATTTTAAAATACATAAAATTAAAACTGTAAATATTAATGTTTCTTTTCCTAAACATTTACTTTTTAATTATTAAAATGAACAGATATACATGTTTCACTTTAGCTGACTGCCAAACTGGCACTCAAAATGTTGAATTCAGCAAGCGCAAAGGACCATACATAGCCAAATAAAGGACTATACATAGCCAAAGAATAAGAAAAGTAGAAATTTAATCAAGGCACTTGGACAGGTGAGTGAAGACCACGATAGCACAATAAATGTAAGTGGAAAGTCTCACAGAACTAATTTTTTAAAATAAACAGAAATAAGTCTATGCTGACTTGAAAATGAAGAGAATGTGAACAGTGAGTACTTACTATGCCAGGCATTGTTCTAGTATTATCTAATTAAGCTTCAAAATGATCCCATGAGGAGTTTATTATTCACATCTCCACTTTGTAAACAAATAATACATAAAGAAATGGAGGCAAGAGAGGTTAAGTAATTTGTCAAACAAGGGCATACTGCTAGTTAGTGCCAAAGCAGGGATTAGGACCCAGTCTGTCTGGTTTGAATTATCCTCTTGTCCACTCTGTAGCATGGACTACACACCAATGACTGTGATTAAGGTGAAGTGAGATACTTGTCTTAGGTGCAAAATTTAAGAAAACACAAAAAAACTTACAGTGATCAAATAAATATTTTAATGCAATATCTTAAAAAATTACAATTAATTCAAACATTCTATGATAAACCATCAAAATTTTAAATAAAGACAGGATCAGATTTACTGGTTTTTCCTTGTGCCTTTGGCTCCTATATGGCTTAGCGTTATTACTAGTCTTGTCTTTAAAATTTTGTGCCTGAGGCAAAGGTCTCCCTTACCTCATTCACCTTACCCTAGTCTGGACCCTACTATATACCAAAATAAAACCCAAACCAAATTTTTCCTTTATGCTAAATCTTGAGCTCCAGTCAATGAGTGGCTAATTTTATCTTAGTAGTAATTATCTGAACTGCTGATACTATCTTTCTGAAACATGCAACAAGCAAAAGCATTCTGCCTTGAATGGATATTATTGAATATAATGAATATTAAATATTCAAAGCCTTAATATTTTAGGGTGAAAAGAGAAACACATTTTTGGCAAAAGAAAATTCTATGCTCAGCTTAAGTCTGCCACACTATCCTTACGATACTGAATAATCACATATGCATTTAACAAATGTTTCTTGAGCACCTACTATGGACCACATCTAGATCTGGTGCTCCAACAACAATGAAATGATTAAGTAAAATTTCTAGATAGGAGAAGGGGGAGTAGAACTACTTTTTGGTAGATATCTACTTATAGGGTATTTATGGGATACATTTTCTCATTTAATCCTATTTTATAGATGGGAAGACAGGCTCAGAGACATTGTATAACTTGTCCAAGATCATCTAGCTACAAAGTGGCAGAACTAAATGCAAACCAAGATCTACCAGACTGAAACCACGTGCTGGTATACTAAGACAATTCAAATTTCTACTAAGACTCCAATGCAACCTAAAAAACATTTATGATAAGTAGGAAAGTGAAAATGTAAAACTGTTTACTAGATTAAGACTACATAAAAATATGTTTGCATGTGGACAAACAGTAAAAGGAAATCATTGGGTAATTATAATTGATAGCTACATTCTTTAAAAATGTATACAATATAATAAAAGGTATAGAAAAAATCAGTTTAAGTTGAATTAAAACAAATCTAAGTGTCAACTTTGTATTTTTGACCATGTAAAATGACCAGACATGAGTTTGATCTATGGTATGCTTTATACAGAAATTGAAGGCTTTCAAGAAATGCTTTAATTATGATTAATCTGAGCTTCTATATCCTGTGAGATCAACTGTTTGGTTATCATCAATACTCCAAACAACAAAATGCTATCATTAAACATGACTTATCCCAATGTATAATTGGAATTAAACTTGAAGTTTACACATACAATTTAACAAAAGGTCAAAGCATGGTCACTGAATATGAATAAACCGATTACATAGTTTCTGTATCTTCTTCACTGTATTCAGTGACCATGTACTTTATCTTTTGTATTTATGGCTTTCGATTTATTTTCCTATTTAAGAACATCAAGTTCTGACTCACATTCATTAATACAAAAACTTGGTTGGTAGGAACATGAATTTCAGTAGTTTCTTGAAAGTCTTAGGTATGATCAGTGAAAAGGAACAAAACAACCAGGATGGAGATATCTAAATTTGAAATATTTTACAACAGAGAGAACAGTAATTTTACTAAACATTCAACTTAGTCACAATATGCAGTCACTTGGCCTGAGAAACACTGAGAAGTGTTCAACTTCTTTAAAATGCAAGAATGTTATAAAAAAGGAAGCTAGTAATAATCCTAGATGAGGTACAAGTGTTAAGCATCAGGATCTAGTTCTCTAATTTCTAAGAAAGTTGGTGCTTAATAATTGGTTAGGAAAATCTACAAAACTACTCTTGGGTTTTGTCAAATTACAAATGATAGTACAGTATTTGTACCTTGAATAAAGGAGCAACAGTCTAAAGGAAATTAGTACTTACTTGATAATCATTTCTCTTAATATTTGGAACATCCATGTTGTGAGTAGAAGGGCAAATATCTTCGTATTTTTTGCCAGTGAAAATATCAATTCCAACAAGGTGAACCTAACAGAGAAGGAGAACAGGAAACCTGTTTAATCTTTGCCAAGTATATCACTCATTACATATACAAGAGCACAATACCAATGCTGATTATGACAGATTCTTTCTCCTCCTTCCAAGGTCATCTAATTTTACTTTCTTAAAAAAACGTAGTGGTCATAGAATTAACATGCAGTAAACAACTAAACAGTATCATGACATGTCAGAACCCAATATAATATACAGTCCAGTAATTCAATTATAAGAGTACATAAGAAAAATAAAGTTAGGTTTCTTAGAACTATTAGAACAGACTTTTTCATCTGTAAATGTAATACATCTTCTAGGTTATTAGGATTCAGAAAAGTTTCAGTTCCCAGTTAATGAAAGGGCCCAGGAAAGGATTGCTGCTACTTTTAAATACTCAAAGCAATAGATGATCAGCCACTAATTGTGAGAAGGGGGGAAAAGGTGCTTATTACAAAATTTTAAGTATAGAAATCTCATGATCTGTAACGGAATACAAATAATCAAAATTCCAACTCTGAAGCCAAAGACTGACCTGGAAGGGCACTTACCTTGGCATGACCGTGCTTTCCAGTTTTGGAAGTTGACATCTCCACTATCTTGCATGGTCGTCCTTTGAGCACCACGAAGCCGTTTTTGCGCAGGGCCGAGCACTGCATAGGGTAAGTGCTGGAAGCCCCAGCATCTCCAGTAGTGAAATCAATTTCGTCTGCCATGGTGGGCTGGGGAGATGGTAGTTATTCCGTGGGAACTACGCAAAAAGTTTGCTTTTTAATAACGGGCATGCAGGCAGGAAAACGTCTCATTTCGGACAGGTTAGGTGCTAAGCATCATAGGCCTGTTATTTTTGAATTTATAGAACACCCACCCAAGACTACTAGGCACTTTCTAACTGGCCTCTACAAACTTTTCCAGCCACTGGTGGGGAGGGAAGTCGCAGAGGAACTCTCCAGAGGTGGGGAGGTATCCGCCTTGGGCGCTCACACGCGCAGGGGAGAGCAGGAACCGGCCCCTACCGCCCAACCGCAGAAAAAGCCGGCGACCTTCCCGCGCCGCGCCACCCGGCCGGCCCTCTACAGCCGCCCCGAACCCTACTGCGGGGAGCCCAGCCCAGGCCGCACGTCCCCGCGAAGGATGGGGGATAAGAGGACCTGGCCAGCAGCACCCGGCCCTCGGGTAGCGGGCGCGCACCGCGCCCTCCAGCCCTCAGCGCCGCCACCCCGGCCGCACAGGCGCCCCCTCTTCTGCCGGCATCCCCGGCTCGGCCCAGCCCGGCCCGGCCCCACAAGGGCCTGAGCTCCGGCGGGTCCTGCGCTCGTCACCGTTCCCCAATCCATCCTTCCTCCTTCCCTCGGTCAGGGCTCGGCTCCGGGAGCCTTCCTCGGCCCTGCCTCACTCTGGTCCCAGCCCCACCAGCTTTGCCCCAGGTCTTCACCTTTCCGCAGGCAAACAGCGCCTTTCGCCTGCGTACCCGTGCAGGTCCCTTACAGCTGCGGCGGTGGCGGCCGCAGCAGTTCCAAGACACGGGGCGGGGCCGCCACACTTTCCACACCCCGGCTCCCCGCCCTTTCCCGCCCCCACCTTAGCCCCACTTCCGGGATAGGCCCTGGAGCGTCACAGGCACCGCCCTCTCGTGCTACCATTGGCTACCAGGATCCCAGGGCCCCGCCCAGTCACGTGAAGAGCGCCCTGGCAACCCCACGTGCTGCGGATTAGTGCACTTCCGGCGTGGAGAGCGCTTCTAGGAGTCTGGTTGCTGAGGGCAAATTCGTCGTCAAGGAAACTTGCTCCCTCGAACTTTTAGGTTTGTTGCGTCGGGTCCCAGTCCACGTTAATGGGAACCAAGGCATGCGCTCAGTAGCCCCTGCCATCGGGTGCGTGGCGGCTGTCACGTGACAGCCATCGGAACTGGCTAGGTGCGCACAGCGGGTGTCCCAGGTGTCTGTGAAGGAAACTTTGGGTTTGAGCTTCTGGTTCAACTTACAGGCCTCCTTGGGGTTTGAATCCACGCTTGTTTCTGGAATAAGAGCTCAGATACAGTCTGTTATTACCCGGCTCCGCAGTGCGGGTTCTGCAAGGGACCCAGCCACCCCATGGTGAGATTCCTGCAGCGACCGCCAGTTGCTCCTCTGGGGTCAGCAGTGCTCCAGGGGTGGGAACTCCAAAGCATCCGCGAGCTACAAGCAGCAGTGAAGTGACTTAGCCCACTTTTCACACCAGAAGCTGTTATGGAGTTGTGGAGGCGAATGGTATCTGACTCCTACCGCTTTCTCCGTCTAGAAAGGTGTTCTGTCAACTCAGCCTTTCTTTCCTCTTGACATTGGCATTCTTTAGGGTTTGGGGTTTGTCGATACCATATTGGAGCGGTTGGGTTGTCTTCAAAACCAACCTAGAGCCTATAGGAAGTTTCCTAAAGGAGATGTAATCTCCTTTTCACAGTTCCATTTCACATTCTCCTGCCTTGGAGAGGTAATCTAGGAAATTACTTCCTACTCCACACCCCAATTTATGTGGTCCTGTGATTCATATTGCTGTCTCATGAATAATCCTGTTTCTCACATAACTATGACTACAGTTTACACTTATATTTCACATGTGTTGTCCAATTTAACCTTCATAGCAAGTGACCTCCCATAAAATGAATTCAGCCTGTAAATACATGAAAAAGCTAGAGTGGAACCTGGTTCATGAGTTCACTCTGCTTTTCCTTATCCTCCTAATTTTTCCCTATTACTGTTTTTAGAATGATTGCTAAAGTGTATTTAAGGAGTATTTATATTGGCAGGTGGTGTACCAAATGATGTATGTTATTCCTTTAATCTTGACTGTTACTCTCTATTTTTTAACCATGTTTAAGTTATAATTTATATAAAGTAAAATTTAGTTTTCTGAGTTTTGAAAAACAGTTACATATAACCACCCTATAATCAAGACACAGAATATTTCCCTCATTCTAAAAGTTCCCTTGTGCCTTTTTGTGGTCAGTCCCTTTGCCCCACACTGAGCCCCTTCCAAATATTAACAGCTACTCTTTTATCTGCATTTTTAGTTATGGAAAAAGGCAAAGAAAAGTTAAGTGATTTGCTCCAAATCATAGAGCAAGTCAGCCAAGATTCTAATCTAGGTAGCTTGGCCTTGGAGTCACTGCTGTAACTACCACCATTCATATAAGCTTTGGATTTGGAATAAAATGATTAGGCTTCATTCGACAGGTATAGTTGATTCTCCTGAAGTCACTGGAACACTGAGTTAGCAAATACTGAACCATTGCTCATAGGGGAAACACAGGATTAGGTCCTGTGACCCTCTGAACACAACAGTTTGATTAAGTGGTCAATATGTGATCTTGTTTTATGTGTTTCTGTTTAACTATACATTATTTACTATATATTGTTGACTCATTAACATCGAACCTGTGGCCAGTAGCACTATTAATTAATCCCTGAAGGTAGCTTATCTAACATACTTTCTGTGTAAGACATACCATATCCTTATGCTTAGGAATGCTAGATGACTCTTGAGCACAGTGCTTGGAGGCCATTTTAAATAGTGAAATCACCAAAAAAAAGTACAAAAATGTAAAAAATGTGGCACTAAATAGACTGAAAAGAACACTTGTTTAAATTCTGACAGCTGAAACAAGAAGGCAGAGCTCTGCTATGTTTGACTCCAGCTAGCAAAATCTGTATTGGATGGCTCAAATCTCTGTCATGTTCCCATATGACTTCAAAAGCAAAGTATTGATTTTGGGATTACAAGTAAATTTTATTAAGTGTAAAAATTTGCAAATATGCAATCCAAAAATAATGAAGATCAACTATGTGTATTTTAGCACCCTTACCTCTGAATTACTGTGTTGACTAAAATAGCCCCTTGTTGATAAGGTACTTGCATTCCAGTGCAGGAGACAATTTAAAAAGATAAGTACTAGTGAAGAAATAACTATAAAGCACTAAAAAAAGACGCTCTTCCTTATCTAGTCTAATGCTATTGAATTAAAATATAATACAAGCCATATGTAATTTTTAGTTTTCTTTTTAACTACATAGAAAGATGAAATTAATTTCAATAATGTATTTTATTTCACCCATTATGTCCCAAATATTCACATTTAACCAATATAAAAATTATTAGTAAGATATTTTATATTAAAATTTTCCCCTATACTAAGCCTTCAAAATCCGGTGTATTTTACATTTAAAATACATCTCAGTTCAGACTAGCCACATTTCAGGTGCTCAATAGCTATGTATAGTTGGTGGCTATCATATTGGGCATCATAAGTCTAGAAGGTTTAGAAATTGCTTCTCTGGGGGTAATACCTGATTTGAGATTTGAAACATAAGTAGAAGTTAGCAATAGGGAGGGGTTTGGAAAAGGCACGTTAGGGGTTTGGAATAGGCACGATTGGGGGTACAAATGCCTATAGGTGACAGAATCATGGCATCATTTTGTGTTGTCAATGGCTTAATATGACTCATGTGTACTGTAAAGAGAGATGCAAGAATTTGGACTTTCTCCCAACAGGCAATAGAGAAACATTGAAACAGAACATACGAAAATTATTTAAAATTATTATGAAAATTATTTAAAAAACATTTTGTATTTAGAAAGACCATTTGTGATATGGAATATTTTTTAGGGAGAGAAACTACTGGAAGTAGGAAATCAATTTTTTCTATATATATCTTTAGTTGGCTAATTAATTTCTTTCTTTCTATTTATAGTAGAGACGGGGTCTCACTCTTGCTCAGGCTGGTTTTGAACTCTTGACCTTGAGCGATCTGCCTGCCTTGGCCTCCCAGAGTGCTAGGATTACAGGCGTGAACCACCACGCCCAGCCATTTGAAGAAGTTTTTACTGTCAATTCTTTAGATAAAGTGGTTACTTGATGTTGAGGTAGCCTTAGGAAACCAGAATGCAATTAGGTCTAATTACTAACACCATTGAAAGCACATCTGTTCCATCTGCCATAGAGATGAAGTGAGACTTAATGAGTTGATACATAAATATGAATAAATTGGAAATCTTAAGGAACAAATAGGATGTGAAGTCCATTGCTTCCCTGCCGCTGCCCCAAAGGCAGTAAAAGCACATATTGATTTTAAAGGCTACCTTCAGACTAACTATTCTGAATGTATTTTCATAGCTAGAAAACATGTAAAACAAGACTCAAATGTAAATGAAGAATGGAAAAGCATGTTTGGGTCACTGGAGCCACCAAACATCCCACAGGCCCTACCCAAAGGGAGTGACCAAGAAGTGATTCAGACTGGGAAGCCTCCTCGGTCTGAGTCTTCTGCTGGCATTTGTGTCCCTTTGTCAACATCTCCGCAGGTACTGTCACCTAGGCAGTAGTCCTCTTCATGTCTTTGAATCCCATTGTGCTGTTTTGGATGTTTAAAGACTGTGTACTGTAATGGAAAAATCAATATGGTGACGTGTCCTTTAGGGAGGACATATTTCTTTCTAAGACAGGTTTAATCTTTAATTTTATAGCCAAGGGGAAATCTAGTTATTGAAAGTACCAAAAAGGTCTCATTTTAGGGTACTTGCCAATAAAAGTGATCTGAAATTGTGGGTTGAAGACATTATTATGAACTGTGATTATAATTGGGCTATAGTGAACCTTTTAAATCTTTTTAATTCCTCCTCCAGTATAACATAGTTATATTTATAAAATATCAAAAATACTCTTGGGAAGATGTCCCAAGTTTGCTATGTATGATAAATGTCATGATGATTTTGACAAACCGAGAGAGTCCCCAACTTACAGTGGTTTGACTTAATGATTTTTCTACTTTTCCATGGTGTGAAAGTGATACGCATTCAGTGGAAACTGTACTTTTCTACATATGATCATCCTGTTTTTTACTTTTAGTACAGTATTGAATAAATTATGTGAGATACTCAGCACTTTATTGTAAAATAGGCTTTGTGTTAGATGATTTTGCCTAACTGTAGGCTAATGTAAGTGTTCTGTGTATGTTTAAGGTAGGCCAGGCTAAGCTGTGATATTTGGTAGATGAGGTGTATTAAGTGCATTTTCTACTTATTATATTTTCAATTTATAATGGGTTTATTGGGATGTAACCCCATTGTAAGTCAAGGAGCATTTGTATTTGAAATTAGTTTGTAATTTAAGGTAACTCTTCCCTAGCCAATCATATCTTAAATGAAAATATTAATTGAACCAGACTGATAAAATTGAAATTTCATTTCTTCTTTTCATTTAAATTAATGAACATTTTTGTTTAATGTTATTTTTGTGCTGATAAATTTGTTATCTAAATGTAGAGGTTAGAATTTTAGCATATGTGGTTAAACTTTATTTTAACAAGGTTTTCCTTGAGAAAATGTCATTTATTTAAATAGATTTTAAAACTGGTACATTAATATGGACAAAAAGCTGATATAATGCACAGATAGAACATGGGTACATTTTTGTCTTCAAGTTTACTTTGCTTATGACATGAAGACCTATAATTCTGTTTTGCAGGTTTCAGAAATGATGAATGTCCAGAATAAAAAACCAGTAATACAGGTTTTAAGTAGTACAATTTTACCATCCACTTACCAGATTCGGATCACAACTTGTAAAACTGAACTTCAGCAGCTTATACAACAAAAGCGGGAGCAGTGCAATGCTGAGAGGATAGCTAAGCAAATGATGGAAAATGCTGAATGGGAGAGCAAACCACCACCGCCTGGTACAAGTTCCACTGATAGGTAGTTGTAGTCCAACTAGGTGCCTGACACTAGAATCTAATGGAGGAAACTGGTATTGAATTACCAAAGGAAGTAAGAAAAAACCTGTCATTTGGGAAACCCAGAGGAAGAAGTATTATAATAAGTGAGAAATCTTAAGTCATTATTTGTGGAGTTTGGATCTTTTTAGTTCTGGGGGCAACTTGGCTGTGTCATATTTAGGCCGTTTACTTAATAATTTAGTCTGTCTGTGCTTCATTTTTCCCATTTATAGTACTAGGTCTTACCTGCCTGGTGTCATGCCACTTTCTCATTGAATGCCAGGCTTCTTGGAGTAAACTCTTGCTTTTAATTTCTGGAGGGTTTAACGTGCATCTATTAATGTTTTGTAAGAAAATTTAGAAAATAATGAATATTAAAAAAAAAAGCATCACCTATAATCCTACCACTTAGTGATTATCAACATTAAGGTTTTGGGGACACAGTTCTATATTCTGAGGAGATTTAAAAGAAATTTAGAGATACTTGATGAAAATGTGGCTCAGCTGTTTTAACAGACTTGCCCAGTGTAATGTGACAGAGCTAGTCTTTGATATTAGATTTGTAGATTTCTAAAAAAAAAAGTTGTATGAGTTTCTGTACATTTTAATAACAAAAATTTAACTTAAACTCTCTGAGAAGAAATTCATAGTGTGCTTATGTATAGACATTTAAAAATCATGTGAATTCCTGTGGGCCTCTGATGTGGACTCAGAAAGATGCTGGTTCATACTGTTAAGTGGCAAGTGGCATCTCTAGTCACATGAGTTTCCTTATTAAAATAAATATCCTGGAATGTTTAAGCTGTTTCCGTGATATGTCAGTATTATTTACTGGCCCTGCTTTTAAGTAAAGAAAAAAGTTGACCACAAACTATCTACTTTATGATAGAATCTGTCTTTATAAGTGACATTTTATACTTAGTGGAGTTACATGTTTTATTTAGTAAATCACAGAAAAGATGTCAAATTTTGTGGTTCAAGGAATGTGCAATGACAGTTGGACTCTTGATTTTTTTCTTTTCACACTTGAGTCGTTGTGTGAAATTGATTTTCTCTAGAGGGAAATGTTCAACCTGGCTGGTAGATTATCTAGACTTCTTGACAGAGTGGTTTTGATCACTTTGAAATTCAGCATTTCGTCCTTAAAAAGCACATTCAGCTGTTGTTCCCACACATGAGCTAGAGATCCAAGGGGAAGCGTTTTGTTTTTGTCTTAGAGAAAGCCAGATTTGGCGGTAGTCTTGGTTTCATTATTGTTTCTTGGTAAAAAGAAATCATTTCTAAAATGGCATTGTTATCACTCAATTAGGCACAACGCTGATTCCCAGTACAATATGATTTTCAGCATAGCTGTCTGTTTTATTTTAAAATCGAATAATATTAAATATAACAAAATGTTATACTTAGTATAATACAAAAAATTTATTCATCAAACATTGAAGACAGTTACGTGCAAGGAGGTCTTATGCTAGGTATTGTGAATAATTCAGAATGCATAAGACATGGTTTCTGGCCTCAAGGAATGTATAATTTATTATAGGAAATTAATACACAAAAAGAATATATATAACAAAACATAGACGGTTATGCCTTTCATAAAGTACTGGACAGAACATGAACATTCTGGAGCTGCAATTTATATACCGTTTTTACTAACATGTTTACATCATAGAATAAATGATTGCGGGTAGGGAGGGAATTGACCAACATTTGCATGTTTACTGTGAGCTAGGGACAGTGTTACACTCTTTTTTACATCTTGCTTATCCATATAGTTACCCTTTGGATTAAGTAATATACTCCTCATTTTACATTTGAGGAAAGGAAAGCTCAGAGAGTTTAAATAAGTAGCCCAAGGTTACACGTTTATTTTATGGTGGAGTTGGGTCTTTGAGACTTTCATGTTCCCTCGTGCTAGGGTAATCGTTACTTCATGCTACCGAGTCAGCAGTCAGGGTTTTTAGGCGTAGCAAGTGACTGCTTTGTCTTCTCAGATACTAGAGAAGGGGCCCAGATACAGTCTTTCTGAAGCTATTTGAGCAAGACTTGATTGCTATCTTGATGTCTTAATGAATGTGTCTTAGTCTAGTAGACCACTCTATTAGCTAGCTATTGATACCTTTTAATTATTTAGTCCTTAATAATTGTTCTCATGGTGGTTGTTGGTGATTGTAACTGGGGATGAGTGGGAGATTATAAACTACAATTTAAGATATACTTGTTTGCTTTACCTTAGGGTGGCATCCTAAAGGGCTACTGGTTGCACATCTTCATGAACACAAATCTGCTGTGAATCGAATTAGAGTCTCTGATGAACACTCACTTTTTGCCACATGTTCAAATGATGGCACAGTGAAAATCTGGAACAGCCAAAAGATGGAGGGGAAGACCACCACCACCAGGTAACATATGCTCAGGAATGGATCAGTTCATTCGTTCCAGTCAACAAATACTTATTATTGAGTTCTTACTCTGTAACAGGCACTTGTTTTGGGTGGCAGGGATACAGCAATGCTAAGTGGACAAAAATCTCTCTTCTGTGGAGCTTACCTTCTCATGGAAAGTATAAACAAGTGAAACATGCTGTGTTAGATGGAAAAAAAACGTTCTGGAGAAAAATACAGCAGGAAAGAAGGACAGGGAATGCAGTAAGGATAGGGTAGAATTTTAAATATTAATAAACTGTCCAAAAAATGCCTCACAGCAAATGACATTTGAGGGAAAAATTGAAAAGAGTAAGGGAAAGAGCCATGTGGCTATCTTGTGGAGGAGAATTCCAGGCAGAGAAAACAGGAATTTCAAAGGCCCTGAGGAAGAAACATGTTTGGCATGTTTGAGGAACAGCAAAAAGGTCTGTGGCTGGAGCAGTGTGAGCAAGAGGGAAGGGTAAGGGGTCAGATTAGATTGTGCCTTTTATAGGCTGTTGTAAAGGATTTTTTTCTTTTTTTTCTTTGAGACAGAGTCTCACTCTGTTGCCTGGGCTAGAGTGCTGTGGCGTCAGCCTAGCTCACAGCAACCTCAAACTCCTGGGCTCAAGTGATCTTCCTGCCTTAGCCTTAGCTGGGACTACAGGCATGTGCCACCATGCCCGGCTGATTACACACACACACACACACACACACACATATATTTTTTTAAGTTGTCCAGCTAATTTCTTTTTATTTTTTGAGTAGAGACGAGGTCTCACTCTTGCTCAGGCTGGTCTCGAACTCCTGAGCTCAAATGGCCTCCCAGAGTGCTAGGATTACAGGCGTGAGGCACCACACCCAGCCGAAGGACTTTGTGAGTGAGATGGGGAGTCTTTGGAGGCGTCTTTGGAGAGTTCTGAGCAGAGGAGAGACATGATCTGAATTAGATGAAAACAGAGTTACTCTGGCTATTGTGTTGAAAATAGACTAAAGAGGGGCAGAGCAGAAGCAGTTAGGAGACTAGTACAGTAATTCAGGTAAGACATGGTGGCTTGGGTCAGGAAAGGTAGCAGGGAGATAGTGGGAAATGATCAGATTCTGGATGTTTTGGTGGTAGAGCCAACAAGACTTGTTGAATGCATTAGATGGACTACGAGCAAGAGAAAAGTCAAAAAATGATGGATTGGCTGGGCTCACTCCTGTAATCCTAGCACTCTGGGAGGCCGAGGCGGGCGGATCGCTCAAGGTCAGGAGTTCAAGACCAGCCTGAGCAAGAGCAAGTCCCCGTCTCTACTAAACATAGAAAGAAGTTAATTGGTTAACTAAAGATTTGTATATAGAAAAAATTAGCCAGGCATGGCGGCGCATGCCTGTAGTCCCAGCTACTCGGGAGGCTGAGGCAGAAGGATTGCTTGAGCCCAGGAGTGTGAGGTTGCTGTGAGCTAGGCTGATGCCACGGCACTCACTGTAGCCCAGGCCACAGAGTGAGACTCTGTCTCAAAAAAAAAAAAAAAAAAAAAAAATGATGGATTGACTAGCTGTGTAAGGAAAACAAATATTGTACCATTGCCCCACTGCTGTAGACAAGAAAGAGATAATTTATGACTTGAAATCCCTAAAACTTTAAATATGCACAGTGTGATTTTGATAAATGTGATTATTATTAGTGTTCTGGATTTATAGTTATATACCTACTTAATTTTCAGTCTGCCTGCCATGCCCTTTTCTCTCTCTCCCTACACACACACACACCCACACCCACCCCCACCCCCCCACGCACCCCCACCCCATTCTATCATATTCTTATTTGTTCTTTGCCTAGTTTGGTCTGAAGAGAAACCTACTAGAATTAAAAATTAAATCTCATATACATAAAAAGATGTGGGTAATTTCTGATGCTTTTTCTTCTCATCAGTTCTTTGACCATAACCATTAACCACAAAATCATTAAACAGGAAAATATCTTTAATTACTAAAATAATTTATAAGTTTACTCTTTACTTACCAACCTGACAAAATTTTGTGATTGTTAATTTTTTTGAAAGAACTATATTTTTATACTGTGCTTAAATATTGTTTTTGTGTTCATTCTCTCTTGGTATTGCATTGGTCAGAACATAATTAAAAATCAATAAAGGAATACTGGGTTCCTGCAGCAAGTTTTTGTCAACACTTTATTGTAGTATTTTCAAACTTATAAGAAAAATTGAATGTGTTTCACAGTGAACTTCCATGTCCTTGCCTTGTCCCTGACTCTCATTACTCATCTGCAGTACGTAGGCCCCTGTAGGCATTGCATTTGAGACATATGTCCACACAAAGACTTAATACACAAATGTTTTAGCAGCACTATTCATAATAGCCAAAAAGTGAAAATAACTCGAATGTTTATCAGCTGATGAGTGGATAAGCAAAATGTGGTGTAGTCCATACAATGGAATAATACTAAGCTATAAAAAGAAATGAAGTACTGCATGCTACAGTGTGGATAAACCTTGACAACAGTATGCTACACGAAAGAAACCAAATACAAAAGGCCACAGAATGTATGACTGCATTTATATGAAATGTCCAGAATAGGGAAATTCATAGAAAAACAAAGTCAATTAGATGTTGCCAGGAGCTAGGAGAGGGGAAAAGGGGAATGAAAGCTAATGGTTATGAGGACAGTTTATTTTTGGGTTTCTTAAGAATGATGAAAATGGTCTGGAATTAGATGGCAGCAATCTATACAGAATTCTGTTGATATACTAAAAATCACAGATTTATATACGTTAAAATGTGCTTTATGGTATATGAAAGGTATATGATAATTGTCTCAGTTAAGCTGTTATTAAGAAAAAGTGAACTAGAGAGATGATTGGTAAAAAATGTATAAAAGATTGCATATTTGTTAAAAACAAATATGAATATGCTATAATAGGTATAGAAAACCCTTTAGAAAGACATGTAACAAAATGTTAATAGTGTGTCTCTCTGGGTGGTGTTACAAATGTTTTAATATTCTGTGTTTTCTGTATTTTAATAACTTTTGTACATTAATATGTATTAACTTTTATAATGGAATAAATTACAAAAGATAAGTTGATAAATTTGGTGTGTAGGGGCTTTTGACCTTTTAAATTTGGTGTGTAGGGGCTTTTGACCCTCCTTAGAAGGGTAAAGATGCTACCTATGTGGAGGGTAATGATGGAGGGAATTGGGAGACACCTTATGTAGATTATATATTCAAGAAGTTTGGCAGTAAATCTAAAGAAAGAGGATAGAAAAGACAGCTTTGAGAGGTCAGCATGTGTGTGGGAGAGACTGAATATTATAAAATTTTGCATTTGTGAATGTTAATTTATGATTTATATATTATTTCATCTTTACTGTGGCCCAGTTAGGTAAGTAGGACAATCCTTGTTTTGTAGATGAGTAAACTGAGGCACAGAGCAGGTTAATAGCTTGACAAGATCACACAGGTAATTGGTTGTAGAACTCTTTAATTCCAAAGCCAGTGCTTTTCCTGCTTTCCCGGGTTGTGTGTAATGAATTATAGAATAACTGAAGCATGTAAGAGTAAGGGTTTAAGGTCTTCCAAGAGTTCAAAGAAAATTAGATCAGGACTACAAGTATGGGATTTCTGATTAGAAAAGAGGAGGAACAGTCTTTCTACAGTGGGAGAGATGTGTGTGAAGATGGCCATTTGAAAATATCAGAAGAAAAGGTGATTTTGTACTAGCGTTTTTGAAGGCGGATTCTTGATTTTGTTATGAGATCACGGAGATAAAATGAACCTCAGAGTAGTAATTTTGTTTGCTGATAGTCATGTGGATATTGAATAAGATTATTTCAGAAATAAAATTTTATGTTTTCTTTTGTTCAGATCGATTCTTACGTATAGCCGAATTGGAGGACGAGTCAAGACACTTACGTTCTGCCAAGGCTCCCACTATTTAGCCATAGCATCTGATAATGGTGCCGTCCAGCTTCTTGGAATTGAGGCTTCTAAGCTGCCCAAGTCTCCTAAAATCCATCCTCTACAAAGCAGGTATCTTTCTTTTGTCCTTTTTAAAACTTTGCATTTAGTTTAGTGCACTACGGTAACTTAACTCTTCCTCCCACTCTGCAATGTAGTTTGTATCAACTGAGGGCCTCTTATGTTGTACTTCTTTTTTAAGCCCATGAAGTAAATAAAACTGCTTCCAACTCAAAGCTTACATGTGGTTAGTCTCAGAAGATGATGTCTGTATATCTTATTTTCTGCCAGCTTGTCAAAAGGTCAGGAGGGCAACTTTGAACTTGTGGCTCATCCTAGTCTGGAATTTGTCTGAATAACCTAATTATCAGTTATATCTTCTGTTTCAACTGCTAAAAGCACAACTCTGTCTGGCTGCTGACTTTGAGAATGTGAAGTGTTCTTTGTTAAATAAAATTCAAACAGTATTAGCATTCTGTTGCTTAGCATTAAAATCTCTGAAGTTGATGGGAACAGAGAGAAGAACTTTTAAGGCAGATGATTTGCTTATCATTTTAAAACCATAGTGATTGGTTTTATTTAAGAGTTTTTTTCACTTTTTATAAATTGTGGTTGCTTATAGGTTAAACCACATGCAAGATGAGATATATAAAAAGTAGAATAGTTTTTGACTGACCAGAATGTGTTACACACCTAGTATCTTAAAGACAAAGAAGATGTATTATGCCGAGAATCGACAGCCTAGCAGAGAAATAGACAAGTGAACGGACAATTTCAATACAGTGTGGTAACATGCCACTTGTTAAATAAATAGCAATGGCCCTCTTGAAAGGTGGAAGGAAGACAGCATGTGAGACCAGATGTGAGTTAGCAGCTGAAGCGGGGAGGTTGAGAATAGCATGCCAGGCAGAGGTGGACCCCAAAGAAGGCAGAATGAGGAGACTTTGTTTAGTGGGTAAGTCATAGCCATTGGGTAGTATAAGGCAGAAATGGATGTTTGTTGGGTCACCTAGGATTTTTTTGTTTTTGTTATTTTGTTTTGCATTTTAAAAAATGTTTTATTTTCAACACATTCACTAAACAGATTTGAGCAGCTTTTTGTCCAGGGCATACTATATATGGCCTTTAACTTACAATGAATACCTGCTAAAATCTGTTTCGGCAGAGGAAGACTATATAGTAATGTATCTATTGAGTTTCATTAAATCAACTATTGGGAAAGTGTACTGTGTGATGACTGAGCCTACAGGCCACACAGACAGACATGCACATTTAGTGCATGGTTATCTATCAGCCAACAGCACTTTTCACTGGGAATGTTATTGTCTTTAAGCAAATGTTAACTACCTAAATTGGGAGAAATGTGCCAGGATGTTTAGATTTCACTCTGCCTGAGAGTTCTGTGCTCCAGAGTAACTTTGCTATAAGTTTTTTGTATGTTTTTTTGATTCAGTCATATCAACTGTTGTCATGGCTCTTAATAATTAGAATTTTTAAAAGGGGTTATTTCACATTTTATTTGGCACTTGGATTTTTCCTCATCCCTCTCTATAGGGAAATACAGTCAGAATGTTTGTAAAAATGATTATTTATCTAAGGAGTCAGAAAACTATAGCCTGCAGTAGGATCCATAAAATAAGAATGATATTTGCCTTTTTGAACGGCTGTAAAAAAATGAAGAATATGTAGCAAAGACATATTTGGCTTCACAAAGCTTAAAATATTTACTATCTGATTCTATGTAGAAAGTATTTGCTGACCTCTGATCTAGGAGATGAAACTAAGTCTGTGTGAAAGCATGATATGTACTAATCAAGGAGGCTGGTCAGTGTGTTTTATGATTTTCTGTTTAGTTTTAAAAATGTCTCAGCTTGAACAAAAACTACACTTAACACAGTGGAATAGTACTCTCCAATGTAAAGAAATGAACTCATGCAACAACATTGATGAATTGTAAATGCATTTTGTTAATGAAAGATGTTAGACCCAAAAAGATATATATTACGTGTTTCCAATTATATGACATTCTGGAAAACATAAAGTTATAGGGGGAAAAACAGATCAGTGGATGCCACAGGTTAAGGGTATGGGTAGAAGTTGAATACAAACAGACTGCACAAGATAATTTTTGGTGTGTGGAATGGTTTTGTGTGGTTCTGTAGTAGAAGATACATAGGTTTTGTCATAGCCCATTTATTTAACTGTATACCACACCTGTGAATTTTACTGTAGGTAAATTAAGAAAAAATCAGCCAGGGTATAGGGGAAAAGATGTAATGCAATCTATGACAAAATGAATCTGTTTTACAAGTGAATTGCATAATCATATTGAAGGGCATGGAGAATAAAGGAGCCAACCTAAGTAACTTTGGAAAACTGTTACTGCAGTTGGATACTGCAAGGCTAATGACAAAAGGAGCTGAATTCAATTATTCTTGTTGGTTGTTTTTCATAGGGGTTAACAACTTCAGTTTAACAATTTCAGGCAGCTGAACAGTTTTGAAACTATGTGTACTAGGGTTGAACAAATAAGTAAATACATGATAGATAGAGCCAGGTTTCTCACTGTTGGAGAAAGAAGTTACAAATAAGAAAGGGGCAAGGGCTAGAATGAACTCTGGTGCTGGATAGGAGTTAGAGATTATTATGGACTCATGATATATATATATGCATATGTATAAATATACATATACACATACAAATAAATTAATACAGAAATATAGATATATCTGCACGCATGAAGTAGTAGTATACATAATATATATCTTAGCTCTGGCCACTGAGAGGAACTAGAATCTGGAATACTGCCATTGTGCCTAGATCTTTGTTTCTAAATACCATTCTCCAGTAAAAGGAACTAGTACTCATAGGAGAACTGGCTGATTCCAGGGGTGGGACAGGGAAAATAAAACATTTGCCTGGGGCATCTTGTGGTGCCAAAAAATTAGGAAGTATTAAAAAATAAATACATTGAAAGGGCACAGGAGCCAACTTGAAAGAGCTTCTAGTGATCAAAGTTGGAACAACTTGAGCAACAAAATAAATAATGATAGTTTTGGATTGTAACTCAAAGAGTAAAATATCTGTAGAGTCCATACTGATATAAATTAGTGAATAAATTAATGGGGAAGAAGTGACAACTTACAGAAGAGTTCTAATCAATCAGTGTAGAAGGGATGAGGGAAACAAAGTCACCATGAGATCATTCCAGGTGTGCTCCATCCAACAGATGCTGAAATTAGTGAGCAAAATTTAAAACAGAACAGGATTTTTGTATTGTCTCAATGTATTTCCACCAAATAGTAAATACAAAGGGAAGAAAAATAAGTTTACAGTGGAGAATCATAGCAGAAACCCCCTTAATCAAATAATTGAGGTTAATATCACCAGTAATACAAGTTGAGCATTTCTAATCCAAAAATCCAAAATCTGAAATGCTCCAAAATCTGAAACCTTTTGAGTGCTGACATGATGCCACAAGTGGAAGATAACACACCTGACCTTATGCAGTGGGTTGTAATCAAAACACAGGAAAAAATTTGTTTCATGCATAACAATATTAAAAATATTGGACAAAATTTTTGTCCAATAGGCTATGTGTATAAGGTGTATATGAAACATAAATGAATTTCATGTTTAGACTTGGGTCCCATTCCCCAGGTATCTTATTATGTATATGCAGATATTCCATAATCTGAAAAAAAATCTAAAATTTGAAACACTTCTGGTTCCCAGTGTTTCAGGTAAGGGATACTCAACCTGTACATAGGAGTATCAGGTTCTCCCTCAAATGATACACTGAGAAGGGCATGTCTCTTCCCTAGTATCCTTCTTGATAAGTCATAGCCTCAGTGTAATAATGAGAAAACATCAGACAAACCCAAATTGAGGGACATTCTCCAAAATAACTAACCAATAATCTTCAAATATATCAAGGTCATGAAAGACAAGGTCATGAGAGACTGAGGAACTGTGACAGATTGTAAGAAACTTAAGGAGACATGACAGCTTAATGCTATGTGGTATCCTGGATTGGATCCTGGAACAGTAAAAGTTTGCTAGTGGGAAAACTGTTAAAATCAGAATATATTCTTTATTGTAATTACTGGTATTAAGGTTAATTTCTTAGTTTTGATAAATGTTCTATGATTATAGAAGATATTAACTTGAGGGGAAGCTGAGTGAAGAAATACAGGAACTGTGTGCTATTTTTGCAATTCTGTAAATCTAGAATTATTTTTAAAAAAAGTCTCAGCTATCATTGTCTTGATGGAGTAACATAGTTTTTATTTCTTGACCGTGGATAGGATATAAATTCATCTTCAGTGGAGACTAGTGCTATGTTTTCAGTGACTGGAAGTGTCCTTGCCTTTTGCTTTGTGTATTTCTCTAGAATTCTAGATCAGAAGGAGGACGGCTGTGTCGTAGATATGCATCACTTCAACTCCGGGGCGCAGTCTGTTCTTGCTTATGCCACTGTGAATGGCTCTCTGGTTGGCTGGGACCTCAGGTCTTCAAGCAATGCGTGGACTTTAAAGCATGACTTAAAGTCGGGCCTCATCACTTCCTTTGCTGTGGACATCCACCAGTGCTGGCTCTGCATTGGTAAGCCACTTTCAAGTCATTGCATGGGTTTTGAGTGCCACTATTGTCTGCAGTTGCCATGTTGTGAAAGCTGTTTTCTCCTTTTTCTTCATTGGTAATTTTTTCCCATTTTTTAAAATATAATTATTATGTTATGATCACTTGAAATTTAAATTTTTTCATTAAAAAACAGCTTTGAAAGGGTGAAATCAGTATTCCAAGGTGCATAAAACAATTTCCTCTTTGTCCTTGTTCTAAAATGAGCCTCTTTATTTTATAATTATTACAGTGATCAGATTTGCTGGCATTCTCTTACTCTGCCAGGGAAGCAGCAGGCTTGATTCAAGGGCAAATAGCATTTGTGTTTGAGCAGACACAGTTTTACGTTACAATAACTTCAGGCAAGTTACTTAACTCCTCTGAGTCTCAGTATACTCATCTTCAAGGGCTGCTTTGAAGATTTAATGAGGTGAAAGCATCTTTCACAGTACCTGGTATTGGGAGATGAGCTGAGCAACTGTTTTCTACTTTATTATCTCCCTACCCCCTTTTCCTCAGAGACTGAAGATGTACCAAGTGATCTTGCATGGTTCTTTGCTGTTTTTTTTAATTGATTTTTAAAACTGTTTAATTTGATGAGTTCTGAAAAATATATATTTACTACAATAGTGTGACCCCTACCACAATTAGAATAAGAACATTTTCATCATCTCCAAACATTTTCTCATGCCTCTTTGCATTTGGTGCCCTCCTCCCAACTCCTAATAAGCCATGCATTTGATTTCTATTCCTATAGTTTTGCCTTTTCCAGAATGCCATATAAATGGAATTGTATAGTATATAGCCTTATTTCATAAGAATGAGGCTTCTGAGATTTCCATGTGGTTGCATGTATGAGGAGTTTCTATTTATTTATTGTTGAGTAGTACTCCATTTTATGGATAGATAACAATTTGTGCGTCTGTCCTCCAGGCGATGGATAGTTGGTTTATTTCTAGTTTTTGGCTTTTTTGCATAAACCTGTTGTAAACATTTGCAGATAGTCTTTGGAAGGACATATATTTCCACTTATTTCAAGTATATATACATCCAAGGAAGAGATTGCTGATTTTTTATAATTATATTTTTAATTGACAAATAACAGTACTATATATTTATGGGATACAATGTGATGTTTTGATATATTTTAATTGTGGTATGATTTAATTAAGCTAATTAATAGATCCACCACCTCACATACTTATTTGTAGTAAAGACATTTAAAATCTACTTGTTAAGCAATTTTGAAATGTACAATGTACTGTTATTTATTATAGTTACCATTCTGTGTTAATAGGTCACTAAAGTTTATTTCTCCTGTCTAACTGAAACTTTGCATGCTTTGATCAGCATCTCCCCTTTCCCATCTGTTTCTTTCCCCTTCCCTTTAAGTTTTACCTTCTTTTCCTCATAGTGCTTTGAACCTGACCCTTGAGAAGCTACCACATCTTATTCTTTTCCAGTTGGCACTTTTATTTAAAGGAATTACAATCTTCTGTGCTTGAATTTAGGTTTTCTAGATTCTCTAACTTATATTTGTTACATCATTAACTATATGCCCTTTCCTTTATTATTTTACATAGTTTATATGGAATGCATATTTTTGCCTTTTTTGTGAATAAACTGCACAGGTACAGGAAGATAAAATATCAGGCTTAGAAGAGTAGATATTATACACTTAACAAATTAGAAAATGACAACATGCCTCTCAGGTACCCTGATCAGCTTTGAGGAGGACAGCTAATGCTGTCTGTGGCTATTTGAGTCATTTTCTTGGAGTGGAGCAGCGTGACAAGCAGAGGGACCCAACGGACCCTTTATCCCCTTTTGATTCCCCTTTCACTGGGATTGGAACCCAGTCCAAGAAGGTGCTCTGTCCCTTTGTCATGACCAGCTACTCAGTCTTAGAATAGGCATTATTCTTTTGGAAAGAGGAGGGTGTTCTCTCTCTCTCTCAGGTTTAAGTTGTCATGGGCAGATGTATAGGCATTCAGACCAGATTCTATTGGACAGCCATTCCTGTCTCTAGAATGTTTTGGAGAAAAGGGCCCATGAAAATGATTGACATCTGATAATAGTTACAAAGCTCCTGCTACATTGGGATTGGTAAAGTGATCATTGAATGCCAGTAAAACATCTCTGATTATTTAAGGCAGTTTGAACATTATGACTTACCAAGTTGAGTTTATAGCTTCTCAAAAGCTTTTTTCTGGGGAGTGCCTTCGGCAATTAATAACAGTGTCAGTAATTAATGAATTATTCATTTTCAATTTACACTAGAGTAGCATTTTGATAAGCACTACATATCTCTGTTATTTAACAACTGAAGGTGCTGTTTGAAACTAGGGAGACAGCTTCATGAGAACAAAGCCTTTTTCTGTGTGTGACTAAGGCAGTTTTAAAAGAAATTCATACAAAGCTAATGCTATTTACCATTTGTATAAATGCAGCCTTCTGTGCTTTGATCACTAGACAGTAATCTTTCTGTGCTTTTTTCTTTAAGGTACAAGCAGTGGTAGCATGGCTTGTTGGGACATGAGGTTCCAGTTGCCAATTTCAAGTCACTGTCATCCTTCCAGGGCTCGAATCAGGCGCCTCTCGATGCACCCTCTATATCAGTCCTGGGTGATTGCAGGTAAAATGGAGGGCTGGTTTTCATGTGTTGGGGAATTTTCTTGGAAAGTATATATTACCCTGCTGCCAAGACTCAATGTTATGAATTTTAATTTTACATATGAACCAAATGCTTGGTTCTGTTCTGATCATGGAAGTTCCCACCACTAGTATCTCACTGTCATCTCATATTTATTATATTCAAAAATGATCTCATCAGTTACCACCACCATCCTCCATTCCTAATTGTCCGCCACTATCTCTTATTCTATTTTTCTTTTTCCTATGTTCTTTATTTTTGTTAAAGCTGCCACCATCTTCCTAGAACTATGAGTTAGAAACCTTGACTCATCCTTCTTAGTTGCCATTTCTTGATGATCTGTTTCTGTTGTGTTTTTTACAAGCTTCCCTTCCCTACCCTTATGAGCACTCACACTTTCTCGTATGAATTCTTGGGTGAGACACTTGGGCAGGTCTTTGAAATCGATTTTCCTTATTTGTAAAGTGTGGTTAAAAATACTTATCTTGTAGAATTGTAAAGATTTGAGATAAAATATGTAAAGCACATAACCTGGCACATAATTAACAATTGACAAATAATAGCTCGTATTATTTTTATGTTTATTTCTTGGTCCTCTTGCTTCTAGGCTCTTTGTGGTCCCTTCTCATACACGTAGCCCATCTCATACACTGCTGCTGTCAGACTCACCATGTTGCCAAGTTCCATGGCCATTATTGAGCCCTCTTTTTATTTGACTTATCATTTGGTCAGTTGATCATTTCCGTCTTTTACACACTTACCTGATTTCAAGGACATTTCTCTTGGTTCTCCTACTTCTTGGTCTGCTGGTTCCTTCTCATCTTTCTGACTTTTAAATTGTGGCCTGCCTCAGGGCTCAGTCTTCAGTCTTAACCTCTTCTCCTACACTGGCTCCCTGTGTGATTCATGCAGTCCCATGCTTTAAGCACCAGATTTATTCATATTTTTATATCTGTCTACTTAAAATCTCCCCAAAGATCTCTAATAGCCATTGTAAACTCTCTGTGTCCAAACTGACCACTTGATTTTGTCTCTGCTGAGTGCCTCTACCACTGCCTCCTATCTTGAGACAAACCTGCTCTCCCTATGGTATTCTATCAGTAAAT
The DNA here is from genome assembly GCA_963574885.1 of Lepilemur ruficaudatus. Taxonomy (NCBI): domain Eukaryota; kingdom Metazoa; phylum Chordata; class Mammalia; order Primates; family Lepilemuridae; genus Lepilemur; species Lepilemur ruficaudatus. The sequence continues at coordinate 42,391 of CAUYRT010076404.1, forward strand.
GGCAGCTCTTTTCTGCTAGGTGCTCAGGCAGAAGCCTGGTGTTGACTTGACTCTTCTTTTTCTCATTCTACTTCCAGTGCATTAGCTAATCCTATAAATTCTATTTTAAAATATATCCAGAATTTGATCACTCTTTACCGCTTCCATCACTGCCTCCCTGATCCAGACCACTGTAACCTCTTGCCCCCATTCATGCATTGTCCACACTTCTGTCTGAGATCTTGAGACTGTTTTTTCATATGCTCACTACCTTCCACTGGCTTCTAATTCCAAGTAACAGCCAAACAGCTTACAGAGGTCCAAAAGGCTTTATGGGATCTGCCTTCTTGCTACCTCTCTGACCTTTTTTATCAGGATTCTAACAGGAAATGATAGCACACCCCAGGTTGGATAATTTAAAGGAACCATTTGCAAAGATATGGGTACAGGGTAGTCACAAAGATAGCACAGTAATATAGGACTAGTAACAGCAGAGTAGCAGTAGAATGCATGAGGGGAGTGTCTGGTTACTGAATTTGGAAAGAAGTTGAATAGAGAAGGCTGCCTTGAGAGGAGCAGTGATTCTGGGGTGAGGGATGCAGCCAGCCTGAGGTGACTGACATGACTTTCTTCCCTTCCTTTGATTTCCTACTGGGGCTCCACATAGGCCTGTAGTGTTGTAGTTTCCTATAGCCATTGTAACAGATGACCACAAACATGGTAGCTGAAACAACACAAAGTTGCCCTCTAACAATTCTGGAAGCCAGAAGTCTGAAAAGGGTTTTGAGGGCAAAAATCAAGGTGGCAACAGTGCTGTATACTCCCTCTGGAGGCTCCAAGGGAGAATCCGTGTCCTGTCTTTCCCTGCTTCTATAGCTGCGTTCCTTGGCTCCTGGCCCCTTCCATCTTCAGAGCTCGCAGCAGCATCTTGTTTCATTGTTCCATTGCCTTCTGCTATTCCTGTCAGATCTGCCTGCCTCTTCTAAGGAGACTTGTGATTGCATTTAAGGCCCCCCGGCATAATCCAGTATAATCCTTCCATCTCAGGGTCCTTAACTTAATTACACCTGCAAAATCACTTTGCCATATAAAGTAACATTCACAGGTTTCAGGGAATAGGACCTGAATATCTCAGGGGGGGTCATTATTTAGCCTACCACAGGCTGAACCCGTCTTTCAAAAAGCCAGCAGGTACAGAAGCTTGTTGGTGTGGTTCCTTCATGTCAGCCTTAGAGCAGCAAATGGAAAGTGACTGGCACTACTGCCCTTCTCCTGCTCGTCTCCCGTCCTCAGTCTGCTCCTGCCATGGTGACTTGCCCCTGGAACTAAGCATATTCCTGTTTCAGGGCTTTTGCGTTTTTGTGTTGTCGTTCCCTCTAGAATGGAAATTCCATGAAATAGGGAGTGTTTCTGCTTTGTTTGACATCTTTTCCTCAGTGTCTAGCACAGTGACTAGCCTGTAGTAAATATTACTGGCTTAGTAAGTATTACTAAGTGAATGAAGCCTGGTATATATAGTCAGTCCCTCTGCTCAGAAATACCTAAGGGGTAGTGTTTTTCCCTCAGACCTGCCGTTTCTGTTGTAATCTGCTTCCATGCTTCTTTCCCCTCTGCTCTCATCTCTGAGTCACAAATATGCTTCAGCCTGACCAGTTCCTCACGTTTCCCCAAAACACCCAGAGATTTTTGCTTTTGTGTTTTTTGCTCATTCATTCCTTTTTTTTCTGCCTGAAATGGTCTACCTGCCACCTGTATCTGTCCAGCTTTACCTGCTTTTTCAGTCCCGGCTAAAGCATCTTCTCCATGAAGTGACCTTGACTCTCACCCACTGGTGAGAATCTATTCAAAAGATCACCCACTGTGATCTTTTCCTTCCTTGAGTTCTGGTGGAACTTCACATTTCTCTCTTGTTTTGCTGTCATTGTCTTACACTTTACATATTCCTTTTTACCTCCGCTTCTAAACTACAGGTTTCTTTAGGGCAGGGTCTATATTTGATTTGTCTTTCTCTATGCTACATTTTCCTTTCCACTTGGTTGGAGACCAGTAAATATTTATTAAGTTATTGAAAACTTTTTTAACTCATCTCATTTAGTGACAAGGTAACACTTATTTATAAGTACTAGTCAGCATTTCTTGCAGGATAGGAAAAAATGGAAATGGATACAGGCTGACTGGTATTATCTACCAAGATGTGAAAGCTCCGAGAGCTGGTTCCTCCTTGTCTGAGTCATGGTTCTTGCCTTTATGCCTTAGCTGTTCAGGGCAACAATGAAGTGTCCATGTGGGACATGGAGACTGGTGACAGAAGATTTACTCTCTGGGCCAGCAGCGCACCACCGCTTTCTGAGTTACAGGTTTGGCTCCAGTTTTTACTGTAAAGGACAGTGTTATTTCCTACATTCTAAGAATTTTCAGGCCTTTTATCAAATATATAAAATATTTGGGCTTTTTTTTTATGTTTAAATTTGGGTTTATAATTATATCAAGTATCATGTGGCCATGGCTGCATGGGTGTTTTTCAATTTCCTAAGCTTGCTAGTGTTCTGCGTCATTGAGTGTTTTAGTTGCTAATCCCGTAAGGCTTGTATGTCTTTTTGGAACCCCAGTAAGATCTGAGTTAATTAAGAAAAACCCAGATTGGAGTTTAGGTCATTAAAAAATGGAATATAACTCTCTTACATCTACTTTTGTTTTTAATAGTCATGTTGCCAAGGATGCTTCATTGGGGCAAAGATAGGAAAGTTTTTCTTCTTTAATTGGGGTCATGGTCAAGGTGATCCTGAATAGGAAATTTCAGGAAGCTGAACAGGCTTATGCCTCTGTTCAGAATGATACAAAGCAAATGTATTTTAAAGTCCAAAAGAAGGAAGTAGACAGGGCATATGTAACTGGTCTCTCATTTCTTCAGGTAAACAGGTGCTTATAAAGCTACTATTAGCTTGCCTCTAGAAATGGTACCATCATTTATGGGATACACTAATGTCTTTTATTTGACTGTTTCTCTTAAGCCTTCTGCTCACAGTGTCCATGGTATCTACTGCAGTCCTGCAGATGGAAATCCCATCTTGTTAACAGCTGGATCAGACATGAAAATAAGGTATAGTATCTAATAAAGAATACTTAATATGTAATACTTAGAAGGATAATAAAATATATATGGATACTTTGGTTTATTCAAGGTGTTATTATAGATATTGGTGGCACTGTAATGTTTAAAATCATCTTACAAGGATAGCTGTTAATATTTTATTTGTAACTAATGTTATGCTGTTCTAGAAAAATATCTTTTCCAAATACAAAAGAAGATAAACAATGTATTGATTATTAGTTCCTCCCATTGTCCTATAGATATTATCACCATTTATTTTTTCTTCCTAGGTTTTGGGATTTGGCTTACCCAGAAAGATCCTATGTTGTTGCAGGAAGTACTAGTTCCCCATCTGTCTCCTACTACAAGAAAATAATTGAAGGTACCGAAGTTGTCCAGGTACACTAGTCTTTATTTTTGTTTCTTTCAACTTTTATAAGCACAAAAATGGCTTTCATAAACATAGAATTGATTAAAATAAGTGGCTTTGGCCAAGAATGGCAGTATTTCTTTGGGTTTTTTTTGTTTTGTTTTGAGACAGAGTCTCACCCTGTTGCCCAGGCTAGAGTGCTGTGGCGTCAGCCTAGCTCACAGCAACCTCAAACTCCTGGGCTTAGGCGATCCTCCTGCCTCAGCCTCCCGAGTATCTAGGACTACAGGCATGCACCACCATGCCCGGCTAACTTTTTCTATATATTTTTAGTTGGCCAATTAATTTCTTTCTATTTTTCAGTAGAGACGGGGGTCTCGCTCTTGCTCAGGCTGGTTTCGAACTCCTGACCTTGAGCAATCCTCCTGCCTCAGCCTCCCAGAGTGCTAGGATTACAGGCATGAGCCACTGCGCCTGGCCAATTTCTTTGAATTTAAGAAATACATATTCTTGGTTTTTCTGTGTTTAAAATTAAACTTTTATTAAGATAATAAAGTGTACATACGTGATAGTTCAAATGAACAATAGGCATTTTATATGTTTCTCAGTTAAAGTCATTTTTAAGGAAGTATTACAAATGAAAAAGGCACAGGGAACTTAAGTGACTTGTCCACGATCACACAGCTAGTGAACAGAAACTGGGACTCTAAAGCTTGTGTTCTTGACTCAGGCACAAATTTCAAATGAGATGATAATCCTGAAAAATGCCTGGGCCAGAGTAGGTGCTCCATAAATGAAAGTGTGCTTTCTTCATGACAAATGTTAAGGAGCTTTACAAGTGCTAGAACTCTGATATGTGTCATTTATACGTCTTTCAATTTTTTTTTTCTTTTGATATTGACAAAAGAATATGTACAGAATACTGGCCTGATAAGTGGCTGCTCATGGGATTCAAGGAGGAAGCCTAGGATGTCACGTTGGACCCTCTAGTTGTTTTGCTCATTGTATTTTTGAAAGCACAACCACTTGACAAGAGATAGTAACAACAAATCCCAGAAACAAGAATACTGACAAGACATAGATGTGATATGGACTTTTAACTTAGGCTTTCTCCTTGACTTCTAATCCTCAAACAGGAAATTCAGAATAAGCAGAAGGTAGGGCCGAGTGATGACACCCCTCGAAGGGGCCCAGAGTCTCTGCCTGTGGGACATCATGATATCATCACGGATATTGCCACATTCCAGACAACACAGGGCTTCATTGTAACTGCTTCTAGAGATGGGATTGTGAAGGTGTGGAAATAAAAGCCTATTGATTTGTATAAATTGTAAGAAAGTTTAAATATATTATAACTCAAGAGAAAAGGTATTTCTAGAGAACAGATTCATTTGTGTAATTTTCAAAATCAAGCCTCTGTGTTACTGTTTCGTGACTAAACAAACTACACCCAAGGGGGTTAAGGAAGTTGTACTTAGCTAGTTTACTTGTGCATCTTTCTGCAAGAAACAGCCAGAAAACAGTATCGGGGACTTTTTATTGTATATGTCATAGAGGTAAGAATGTAAAATATGAAGATTAATAATAATGTCAGTTTATTTTGTATCGAAAAAGAGGTTGAAAAGATGGTTGTAAGCTATTATTATGTAAACACACTTTTGCTATTGAAACTGCTATTCAAACCTGCCAATAAACTATATTCATGCACCCTAAGAGGTTTTTTTGTTTGTTTTGTGTTTTTATTTTTTTATTTTTTTGAGTGAAGTCCTACATGAATATTGTTACAGCAAACAGTTTTCCTTGGTCATAGAATTACGTGCACAGATCATTCGTGTAGGTTTCAAGGCTCCCCAAGGGTTTCAAGGGACCCTTACCTAATTCTGTCTACAACAGTAAACAGTTACAAGATTTTTCTAAGATAAACATTTTAAGCCCTAAGTTAAGAACAGACCTAGCTTAGCATACAAGTTAAACATAAAAATCCATAAAGCAGGAACACTGAGCCTGCATATTAATCTAATCTATTTCTCTATAGCGAGACATGGTCAGGAGTGAAGCCAGAATACCCTTGAAGTTTATGATAGAAAACTTAAGCAGAAGAGTAAACTCTCCAGCAGCATTTGTTCTGAGGCAAAAAAATGCAGAGATTTGGGCCTAAGGCCTAGTTTTGTTACTGATTCCTTGTGACACTAAGTATTGTGTTCTTTCTGCTCTGTTCTCTTGTCTTTCTTCCTGTATGTTTTATAGTCTGCCTTAGTCATTACTTAATGCTATAGAATTGATTTCCTGTTTATCAGCTCTAGAGAAATGTGTGTCTTCTTGGCCATCATCATTGTTTGTTATAGGCTCTAGCATAAATTCTGACACTTGGCCCAACAGTTTGCCTTTATCTAGTGTATTTATTAAATGCATGAAAAAGAAAGAAAAATAAAGTTGTTAAAAACCTGCCAAAAATTTATATTTTTAAAAGGCCCAAATTGACCTTTCCCACTAAGATAAAACTCTTCAAAGTTATAGACTACCATTTATCTACAGACCTAATTCTCTCTCTACACTTAATTCTCTTCCATTTGCAGAAGGGTTTATAGTGGTCAAGATAGTTGGAAATTAGTTACATGAGTCTATAAAACCAAAAAGCTGAATAGATAATCTGAGTCTAGGGAAAATACTTTAGAAATACTCTAAAAAATAAATTTTCTATATTTAATTATATAATTGAGTTAAATAACAGTTTATAATGCATACATCTAAGCTTCATGATTCAAACAGTCATTGCTCGGTATCTCTTGGGGGGACTGGTTCCAAGACTCCTTGAGGATACCAAAATCCATGGATGTTTGAATCCCTTATATAAAATGGCATATTTGCATATAACTTATAACCTGTACACTTCCTCCCACATACTTTAAATCATCATGAGGTCATGTGTAATACTTAACATAATGTAGATGCTATGTAAATAGTTATACAGTATTGCTTGGGGAATAATGACAAGAAAAAAAAGTCTGTACATGTTTAGTGCACATGCAACCATCCATTTTTTTCCCCCTGAATATTTCTGATCCACCTTTGGATCATTTGAATTCATGGTACAGAACCCACAGATGTGGAGGATGACTATAGTTTTTAGAAAGGTAAACAATAAAACTCATTTATGAACGTGTTAGTCATTCAGAAAGGTCAAAGTTAGGAATGATAGACTCTAGGCCTGACAGCTTAGTGGGTTAGTAGAATTTGTAAATTTGGCATTGTCTTGTTATATTGCCTCTGTTTCCCGTAAAGTCTGTTAAAACCGTATTTACAGGGTTTGTAGCTACTCCGTCACATTTAGAGTCTGCAGGGGTTGGGGAAATTTTTTTGAAACAAACTGTTGTTATGCTGAGATTGGGCTTCAGGCCTGGAGCCATTAGATAAGCCATAAGACTGATAAATGTGGAAAATGCTGAGGAAAAAATGGAGTGAGCTGACAGAAATACGACCCTTTTCTACTCTTATCTTCCTTCCCATTCCTCTCTCCACATCCTCCCCTCAAAATCCCCACCTTTTAAAAAATGTTATTTGGTTGAATTATTACTGAGTGTTACAATCTGGTACCATGTTAAATTATATCTCATTTTGACCTCTAATTCCCCCCGCCCCCAAGTTCAACTCAAAGCTCAGTAGAGATAATGGGAAGCAGATCATTTACAGTCAATTAATTTACATTTTTAAACCAAGAAGCATCACTGTTTGTGTGATTCTTGGTTTAAATCAGGCTTTATTAAATTTACATTCAACTTAATTTTTACTGCTTTCCACTTTTAGGAGAAAGAGGTAAAACATGGGAAATGCTAATATTAGGGATTTATTTTTAAAAAGGAACTTATATTTGTAGCATATTTCAAAGCCCTCAGCTATATATGATTAAAAAGATGACCCAAAATGCTAAAGTAATCACTAAAGAAATATTTGTTTGGTATACTTTACTTCCCAACGCAGAAAAAAACAAATACATCTTAAAAGTTTTCCCAACAATAAACAGAAGAAAGGAGTTTGTGCTTAATCCAGAGTTAACTAGAAAAATCCTTTTTATTAAAATACTATTAATATTGCTTATCAATTTCTTGTACTTGAAACATTTTTCCTGAACCCCTAAAGCACCACTTAGGATAGATGAAGAAACCTGATGTGTTTTATTCTTCTTTATTACCTGAGTATGAATACGAAATTTAACTCCTTGGACTGCTTGCTCCTTTAAAGATATTAGGAGCTATTTCTATGGAGTTGCCTGAGTAAGGATGGCAGAAGTGGTTTTAAAAAATACTGTAGATGGCTCTGCTTTCCAGGTTTTTTTGAAAAGAGGTATAGAAAAAATCTGAACATACCCTACTGTCTTTGGTGTTAGTAACCATCTGCCCCATACCTCCAAGCAGGGCTTCCTTCCCTTCCTGAAGAGAGGGATGTTATGTGTAGTGGGGCCATTGCTACCAACTCTGGAGCCAGCCTTCAACTGAGGTAAGGGTCTGAACATGGTGTTTAAATTAAAAAATGCTACTTTGGGTGTTTAGTTGTTGAAAATACCAATCCCATCATAAAAGAAAGAACTGGATGGGGATGAGGAAACAGAGCCATCACAGAATGCTACCAGAGCTGGGCCCTTCTAAAACTTTTCCTGCTTTAAGTTACTCTAATCTCTTTTGCACCTCTGCAACCCCACATGGATTTTCTTACTGTTTCCAAACTCAGTTTGCATTTAAGGCTCTTTTTAGAGCTCTGCCAATCCTGTTGTGGTGCTGTTCACTATTGACTAACTATCTACCTGATGGGTAAAGGTAACTCAGAGCTTCACCCATGACAAGTTGTGTCTTTACTCTCCTTGTCTAAAGAATATATGGATCAGTGAAAATTAATAAATGACCACAACAGGAAAGAAAGACTAGAAGTCCATCAAAATGGCCAGCCAGGACGCTTCATAATGAAAAGAGCACTTCAGACTCAAAAGCAATAATTTATGTTCTGGGGGAGTCAGTGAGTTTCTCAGTGAGTTTAGGAGGATTTGGAGCTAGAGAAAATTACCCTCTGCTTCTCACCAGCCCTAGCAGACAACTGCAGAAGGTGGAGGAAACCTTCTAGCACAAGCCCATCTGAGGACTAGTCAGTCCACATGGAAACAGTGATGTGTTTATGTGGACTAGTCATGGAATATCAAATTTTAAAATATATGACATACAAACATCATCAATTTCTAGGTTAAATTTTGGAGTAGCCCCAAGCAATTAAAAATACCTTTGGTTAAACGGATGATAAGTAAACATTTCTAAATTAAGAAAGAAGGCTTGGTTTACAGAAAATGGACTGGACAATCAAAAGAATTAGCATTGGCCCATGTACACACATGCATATGCTATATAAAATTTACCTTCAAATTATATCTCCATTAGACTTTTCAAAACATTTCTTTCACTCTTCCATCTTCTAATGATAACAGTCCTTGGGCATATGAGTCTCAGAGTGCTGGAATTGTCAGGAATGGTCAAATAAATGGACAAGATCTTAGTATCAATGAGTACAGGGGGTCAAGTCACCTGATATTCTACAACCTGTGGCTTGAGTTCTGGTGGCAGATTTAGTTAAGTCCAGAGTCTTACCATGCTTCCTAAGGCTAAATTGTTTGAGAGCCTCCTTGGCCATGTTGTTCGGGAGTTTTTATTACCTTTTTTCCATTTTTGAAGGTATGGGATGTGTTTCTGGTAATATTTTGAATAGCATCTCTGCCACTTCTTACAACTCTTGAAAGATATTTTTTATGTTGAAAGAATTTTGCCTCCCGTAATGAATCTTCTTTGAGAGCAGCTTTATGTGATCCAGGAACAAAGCTATACAACAAAAGAAGAAATCATAGAAGATAAATGCCATTTCAACTTTAATAGACTCCATATTAATCCATCTTTCTAAATTAATTATTTCACCCATTTTCTTGTTTCATCCTTCCTCCAAGGTAATTTTATTAAGATTATTAAGCTGGGCATTTAAACTGGCCCAAATATCAGAAGCTGACAAATAAGACATCTCGGCAAGATACGCAGAAGTATAATTTCAGTAGCAAAGTTTCTTCTTCATGGAACATGTTCCACTTAGATCTTCATATGATTGGTTCTTCAGATTATTCTGACTTGGGTTCACATGGCACCTCATCGGAGACAACCATATCTATATTTATCCTAGTTCCACTCCCAGTCACCCAGCCCAGCATACTTTTATTTTCTTTATAACACTTAGCACTATCTGAACTTTTGTATAACTTGTAAACTTTAAGATTCGTTCTCTACTCTTCCACCCAGCAGTTCATGAGACCTTGTCTGTTCACCATAGTAATCCCAGAAACCTAGAAGAGTGCTTAGCACACTGCAGGTACTCAATAAGTATTTGTCTAATGAAAGTTTAAATATATGCCACACTCCCTTCTCTCATCCCTTCCTCACTTTCTTCTACCTGTCCATCTATCCATTCATCCAAATGTTTATGATCTGCTCTGTGGAAGGTACTGTATTAGGTACAGTGAGGGACACAGAAATAGAGCACAGTCTGGCAGGCACAGAAAGAGCCTGACTGGGCCGGGCGTGGTGACTCACGCCTGTAATCCTAGCACTCGGGGAGGCCGAAGTGGGAGAATCGCTCAAGATCAAGAGTGAGATCTCGTCTCTACTAGAAGTAGAAATTAGCTGCACAACTAAAAATATATAGGAGAAAAAATTAGGCACAGTGGCACATGCCTGTAGTCCCAGCTACTCGGGAGGCTGAGGCAGAAGGATTGTTTGAGCCCAGGAGTTTGAGTTTGCTGTGAGGTAGGCTGACGCCATGGCACTCTAGCCCAGGCAACAGAGCAAGACTCTATCTCCAAAAAAAAAAGAGCAAGCCTGACTGGGAGTCATGAGTAACCCAACAGTAAAGGTGAGCTGGAGTCAGATGTTAGAAGGCCTTGAATGCCATGTTGAGAAATCAGAAAATCATAGAAGCCAAAACCAGAAATTCTAGCCTGTGCTGATGGAAATGTCCTATAATTTGCACTGGCCGGTATGGCAGCCACAAGCCATATGTGGCTATCAAGTATTTGATATGTAGTTAATGTGACTGAGGAACTGAATTTTTAATTTAATTTTAACTGATTTAAATTTGAATAACCACATAAAGCTAGTGGCTACTCTATTGGTCAGTCAAATAAGGGAGCCATTTCAGACAACCTTATTTTACAGGGAAGTGATAGAAAGAGCTTTGAGTCCAAAAATATTCTTATTCTAGCCTTTTTACTTAATAGTTGAGCAGCTCTGGACAAATCACTTAACTAGAGTGATCCTTGTTTCTTCCGTTGTAAAATGGGTATAAAAATTACCCATGTTGCTGAAAGCAGCAGTTACCATGGTGCTGTATTGGTTACAGATGAGGAAACTGAGGTGCATAGAGGTGAAAGTCAATGGCAGAGCTGGGAATATCACCCAACTTTTCTAAGAGTTCAGTGTTATTTCCATTGAATTGGGTTTTTATTCAGGACACTAGGAATATCAAGGTATCTGGAATAAGAAAGTGAAATGATAATAAATGTCATGCTATCAGAGGCACCTGGATATGGGTGCAGAACCACAGGAAGGCAGATGATGGCTTGGGCAGCTTGGACAGATAAGAAGGTATGAGGAACCTGGCACTGTAGCAGGCTCTTCATAAATGTTTGTAGAATGAATGTGTGAGTGCCTGATGGCATGAGGAGAGGGAGATTTATCAACACTGATAAACTGTAACAGTTAGCTGAATTATGGTCAAGGGAGGCTTCAAGAGAACCTCAAAATGTTGAGACCAGAAGAACAGTGCAATATTCACTGCAATCCACTTCTTAACATTTTTCCGCTTTCTCCAGCTGGAAAATCTGACCTCTTACAGAACCATCAATGTTTAGAAAATAAGTACAATGAAAGACGTGGGATGAATTTAAAACTAAAATGTAAGTTATTTCACTTCCCTCTCATATACATGCATACACTGCCCCCATACACACACATTCTTTTTCATTCATCTACAAAGAGAATTAAGGGTGAAGGAAACATCAAAACACCACGGAGAATCGTGCCATTCATGCATTCTGTACTACACACCTGGGCTTCTACAACTCAGATTCCAAAGTGCATCTCAGTTTACTTCCATCAGTGCCATCAGGGACGTATAAGCTAACAGACAAACTTCGAGTTGCCAAGAACACCAGCCATGGCTAAATTTCAGTACAAATGAATTTCCTCACACTTCATTTTTGCTCAACACTGTATTTTCTTATTAATTTTCAGATTTTCTGAATATTATGAACTCAGATTCTCCAACGTGGTAACTGTTTGCATAGAACATGGCTCCACTGATCATGGAGAGGACATTCTTTTGAGCCTGAAGCACACAGTTTTCATGGCTTCAGTGTTTATATTATCTACACTGCTCTCTTCCCCATCCTCCTCTATACCCCCTTTTCCATTGAATCCTTTTTTTTCTTTTATGGCAAGCTCAGTAGTTATCTTTGTTATCATCTTCCCTCTTTAAGAAAAAAATTTTAAATTGGTAAGTGCTTCTATAGCTTGACATTGCTGTCTTTTTTTTCCCTTTCAGATGTTTTTATTCTCAAAGGGTTGAACCATATCTTTTTATATATATAGAATTTATATTGACACTCTAGAAAGACAGTGTTAACATAATTTCACATTTTGAACCATATCTTTGAATTTCTATTTTTTCACTGCTATACAGCAGAGTATGTGTTTGATAAGCATTTGATAAGAATCATTTGATTACCCAGTTCTGGAATCATATAGGACCTTGTTTCTCATTCTCCTACTCTTTATTATTCAGATGATTCTTCGCTGATTGGTAACTCCAACAATAGGTAATCAAGACAAAGAAACAAGAATGAAATAGCCAATTTATTTTGCAACTCATGCCTACCTCCAGTAAGCTTGCGAAAAGAGAGATGTAGCAAATTCTAGATAAAATGGGGTGTGTGGGACTAATTGCAGATTTGAGTTCTATGTGATCAGAGATCCCTCCATCTATGCAGATAATCAGAAGTCAGTCATGCTTCTTTTCCTAGTTGACTGAACGCTTTGGAGTAGAAAATGCAGACAAGATTGCTTCTGTTTCCAGAATTCTTTTTACCTTAATATACATTTTGTGTGTCCAGAAAACGCATTTTGGAAAGCAGAATAATAACAGATGCATTATTCATATGGCATTGGTCATTGTGTCCATTTTTACAATTCAGTTGTTCTGGCTCTGGCCTGTCACTGCTTTAAAGTCTGGCACAAGTTCTTCCCTGGCTGGATGAAGCAATAAACAGGTGGCTTTCTGTCTTTTATGGTCTCTGAGCGGATCTAAGTGCTTATACAAAGAGGCTGCCCTGCAATCTCACCCTCACTGGCCATCTGTCTCCTTGGTAGCTTGTGGTTTGTTTCACTTCCTTCCTTTTCCATATGATAAGAACCAGCTTCTACAGGTATTTCTCAGAATCTCAGAGCAGAATGATCTAATTCCTGTGCAAGTCATTGTGAGGACTTGACAAGTCATCTTTACAGCCAGACCTCTTGCCTAGCAGGTATTCTCATCTCCTCAATCCTGTGTGTTCAATTCTGCCTCATTTTTCTTGAATGGCTCAGGCAGGGAATTTCAGAAGCACCTGTGTGGCTTGTTACCTTTTATTACAGCCTTTGGTCACTTAGAGAAGGCCTGGAGAGTCCCAGTCTATCATATCGTCAGGGAGTTCACAGACAGTGGTATGGATTTCATGTCTCAATTCCTTGATGCTCCAGCTATTTCCTGACTTTTCACCATTTCGGATGCATAGAAGCAGCTGAGCCTCCAGTGTATCTGGGGCAACGTGGAGAAGGGGGAAAAAGCTTCTTGTCCAAGAGCACTGTGGATCCTCTCCTCCTATTCACGTCGCTCTTCAAACAGAAAGCATGGTTGGAGGGGTTTTTAAAAATGCCTTTTAACTGGGTAGACTGGCTCCTGCATCTGCCCTTGCAGTCAAGGCTGGCTAATATGTGAAGCCAAATGCAAAATGCAAATTTGAGCCCCTCCTAGGTCAAAAAACAGGGAAAAAAAGTTTTTCTTTCTTTTGCAATCTGTCTCTCCATCTGCCATGGAGGATTTTATCTGCCATGTTGTATACCTCTGCCCCTTAATTTGGTGTGTGGCCAGCTATTGAATTCCTCCTCCCACCAGCTCCAGAAGTCAAGGCAGGCATCACCCCCTTCCCTTGGCTGGTCACCGCAACCCACTGCAGAGGAGTGACCCCCCAACACTACTGCAACATCTTTTCTGGGACACTCTGGGTGCAGACGGAGACAGGCAAATGCACCTGGGGGCAGCTGGCCACTCCCATCCCTGTCGCAAGACTCTGGGATTGTGCCAGATCCCAAGGCTCTCCTTGTTTGTGCCCAAGCCCTTGTGCCAAGGCAGCGTGGGGAAGGGAAAGCCCGAGGAGCCCAGAGGTGCACAAGTGGTCTACAAGAACACATCCTGGGGATGTAGTGGAAGGTGGATGGCAAGTAAACCAAGGTTCCAAGCCCTCATTCCCAAAGGCATGCTTTATTATCCCATTGGACTTGACTTTAAAAACATAAACTCAAAAATAATATTAAGTACAGAGAACTTAAACCCCAAGTGCTGGGCCCTCCTGAGTGCCTAGGCCCTGTGCAAGCTGGCAAGCTTGCAGCACCTAGCACACCAGATTCAGCGAGACACCATTTAACACCAGTTTTAATGCACCCTCCATGCTGAAGATGCCAACCTTAGCAAGAGTCACATTCAAGGCTTCTGGTCTGTTCCCCTCATCCGAGTTGCCAGACACATGCAGCAGGGGGAGCCCTGCTCTTCTTGGACAGACTTCACAGGCCTATTTTAAGCCTGACTTCAGGAAGCGTTTGCTGCTGGACAGTTCCCCTGGGCAGCTCATTCCCACCTTTCCCCACAAGGTGAGCAAGAGATTCCAGGCAAAGGTTTCTTAGAGGTGCCACAGCTGGGGCTTCTGGACTGGGAGTGCTTCGCTGGCCCTGATCACTACACAGAAAAATGCACACACTACACAATAATTGTAGGCACGCTGTCAAAGTTATTTGCCTAAGTGTTAAGTCCCAGGTGGGGGTGCACACTTGATTTTGTTTTTGAAGTTGTAATAGAAGTGTTATTTTTTTTCCTATCACATTTTTTTAAAAAATTTGAGAATATTATGGGGATACAAACGCTTTGGTTACACATATTGCCTTTACCTCGCCTGAGTCAGAGCTACACACCTGCCCATCCCTCAGACAGTGCACACCACACCCATTAGGTGTGAATTTACCCATCCCCTCCTCCCCCTCCCTCCTGCCTGGCACCTGATGAGGGTTACTTCCATATGTGCACATAAGTGTTGATGAGTTAGTACCAATTTGATGGTGAGTACAT
>CAUYRT010076405.1:0-11967 GCA_963574885.1 Lepilemur ruficaudatus
CTGTGGCCTTGCATGTCCTGCCCTGTCCTCTTCCCCGGGCTGCCACTACATGTGAGTAGTAAACTGCTGCCAATCTCATCTGCCCACTGTCGGGTGATATGTGCTCAGCCCTCTTATGTCGTTTAGGGTGGGGGATCCCTCCTTCACCCATGGGGTGAATGGCAGGTGATCAGAACGTGCTGTGACTCCCACTTTGTCCTTTGTGCAGGGATGCTGAGATCAATACTTCCAGCACTCTTACGTCCAGAGGGTCACCGGCTTTGAGTGAGGTTAACAGAAGTCGCTTGTGGTTCAGGAGACTAGGAAGGAAGGGCACTGGGTCTGGAGAAGCGTTTCTGGAATTCTGCAAATGAGAGGCACTATTTTAATACCTCTTTAAGCCCGTCTCATGCACTCATTATGTGTCTAGCATGAATTCATCATGGGTGGCTTCTTAAATTTTTCAGAACAGTAGCCATAGATTGAAGATCTGGATTTACATTCCTCCTTATTAGTTGTGCTATGAGAGCCACATTTTTGGACTTATGAGCAATTTCTCCAACACCATGCTTTTCTCAAAACATCAGCTTTGGCCAATAACTGTTTATGGCAACTGAAGTTTGAATATGAGCTCAGGTCTGTGTAACCCCCCAGTCTTAACCTCACCCAGAAACATCTGGCCTCAAACAGTGCTAGGATGGCCTGTTGGAAACTGATTTGTAGCACTACGTGGAGACTGAAGCATGCAAGGTTGGAGGGCTGTCCTACAGGATATAGCTCAAGTTCTGGACCCCCAAACCATGAAGAGAGAAATTATCTATAAAAGGAAGGAACTCCGGACATGACATCCTCAATGTTAAAAGGCATCCTGAACCTGAACCCAGCTCAGGGTCAGTTCTTAAACTATGACATTTCACTAGGATGAACGGTTAGCTTTTAGAGGGAACACAATGCATGTCTCTCCATCATGGCAAGGGAGAAGAGCCTTTGGTCCTTAGAAGGCCAAGTACAACGTAACTATGACTTTTAGACTTTTTTTCAGATTAACGGTGGAAGAGATGTGATGTGCTGCATGATCTCGCCATCGCCCCAGTGTCTGAGAGCCCCCGCATGCAATGGTAAGATGAACAGAATCCCTGTCCAGAGTAACCCAAGAAGGCCGTGTCAACAAACACACATCAAACAGAAAGGAGTGCAATTACGGATTCTATTTTAATGGCTCAAACATGGGAGGAGGTTTTTCTTTTAATTTAATTTATTATCAAAATTCTGGGCAGCAATAAGCATCAAAGTCACGTGACTTTTTGGCAAAGGCTAACTCCACCCTGGTGTCGCTTATGTCAGCATCCACACCCACTGTGCCAGATCCACGTCATGTCTGGGCCTCCCCAGTTGTCGACTGATCAGAAAGTACAGCACGTTTTTGGAGACCTGGCTGCGTGTGGAGGATTTGCCTGACTTCTTCTTGATGCTCAGAGCAGGCTCCTTGGGAGTGACTTTAGAGGGTTCTTGCTCCATGACTGGTCTACTCCACACAACCTCAGGAAGACAGCACAACCAAGAAATCCTGAAAAACATGATGATGAAATCCAGATGATCAAGCAGACACAGGGGTCTCTTCCTCACTGCCCACTGCCACCCTCTGACTCACACACACACACACACACACACACACACACACACACGCACACACTTGCTACCAGCAGTAGTCATAAGAGATTGCTTTGGGGCACTCTCTGATTTGAAATGCCAATGCTGTCATTTCCTTCATTCTGTCATACACGTGGGTCTGTGTCTAGAATCTTGATTCTGTTTCACTGGCACATTTCCTGTGTCAGTTGCTAAATGTGTAGATACTCACTAATTTTTATTGATTGGTTGGCTTAACTGACAAAGTGAGTGATGGTCCCCTCACGCTGTTCGGTAACTGCCTGTTCCCTGGGCCATATTCCCCTTCATTAGAAGTTTGGTACAAGCAGGACCTTGTGTGCCTTGCTCCCTGCATCTCCCAGAACACTGTTAGGGGAAACCACAACAAGCACTTCAAGAAGGAAGGGATCTGACGTCAGGAACTAAGCACTGACTAATCTGTTTAAGGTCTGGAGGAGCAACGGTCAAAGGCCATGGGTGTCATGGAGACATCAGGACAGTGCAGGAAGCTGTGCCAAGGCCAGATCTGTCCTGAGTCCCCAGAACTGCAGGCTGACACAGGAAGAGGGAGTCACAATCAGCTCAAGAGTCCCTCCCCCTACAGGCCTGTGCTCTTACCCACCTCTCCGAAGAGCATCTCTGTATTAGTTGGAACAAATGACAGTCACATATTCCCCAATTATCTAACAGGATTGGAGTTTATCAGGTAGATTAGGTAGGTAATGGCACAAAAACATGCTATTTTACCTTGGTATGTCAGGATATTGTACGTCTCAGAGCACTCAGGTTTCTATTGAAGAGAGATCTGGACCACAGGGTGAGGAGTGAGAAGAATAACTCCTTCTCTCCTCGCCTTGCTCTCTTCTCCCGCGTCCCAGGGCCTGATTGGTTAGCAGCAAGAGGAGTCATGGTGACTATGGTGACTCACAATGGCCCTGAGAACCTTGGGATCACACACACTCACTTGCCAGTTGCAAATACTGGCCACATCACCTTGGTTACTTCTGGTTCAGGCCTGAATACGGTGAGTGGGAGTTGCTGGGAGAAGCAGCAGCTGTTACCCACGCATGGGCACCAACTGCACGTCCACTTCTGGGAAGAACACTCAGGTATCTTGGCCTCAGAGCTTCTCCCTGACTTGTGCCAAACCCTTTCATTAACATTTCCCCTGTGTGAGGAGCTCACAGTACCCATCCCATCCCAACAGGTGCCCTGGCCAATGCTCAGCAATTTTGGCCTCAAGTTCCAATCAGGAACTTAGTCCCAGGTAGAATTTTCTACTGACTTCTTAATCTCTGCATCGAGCCTTGGCCATGACCCTGCAATTAATACTTGTATAATCTGCGATTCATGGAAATGGGGTGTTCATTTCAAGAGATTTGGGGTGTGAGTAGTCATGCTACTCAAGCCGTGTTACGGTCCCAGTCTCTGAGCTAGAACAACTAAGTTGTTAACATTCAAGGTGGCCCACGTCGGCATTGTGTAGAGGTACGACATGGAGTTTTCCAGGCTGTCAGAGGTGTAATGGTGGGAACAGGGCTCTGTATTTTTTATAGTTCTCCTGATCTCCTGAGGAACTGACATGACCATTATATGAGGAGATGTGGCTTCCCCACACTGGCTGCCTCACTCAGTCTCACATGACACCAGTCAGAATTGAGGCACCGATGCCCATAACAGGGGCCCAGGTCTCACACTGCCTTTCTGCAGTGACAGGGCAGGCTCAGTCATCCAGGTTTCCTTCTACCCCACATGGAGCAGGGTTAAGGCACTGAGGCCGTGTTCAGCGTCCAAAACAAACTGGGGAGGACAAGAACATGTTGGTGTATTTTATTAACAAAAGAGTGTGGAAAACTGTCTTTCTTTTCAGAGATTGCCTTCCTGGAAACCCAAGCTGATCACCTCGGAAATAGGCCAGGAAAGGTTGGTTGAAATAAGTTAAATGCATAAAAAATTGTGTACCCTTCTATTGACCAGGGAATATAATAGAAATACATGTCCTATTGACATTGGTCAACAATATTATGAAACACCTGCAAATATAATGAATTCAAATATAAGGAAATACACAATCACCTTTATATTAGCTTCTAGTTTGAAAACTCAAATGATAATAAAAATACTATTTCTTTGTGGAACAGAAGATCAATTTTTGAAATGGTATCCACTTTCCTCTAAATTAAGCAATAAATTCAGTGCCATTTCAGTATAAATCACAACACAATTTTGAGTGTGTGTGGAACTGGAAGACCAGAGAAAAGTATATTGAGGATCCCCTGTGACAGATTACCTGAGAGGAGGAGCTTGTCACAGTGGATACCAGAACTCACTGCATAGGACCAGCCACTGACACAGGAATGGATCACCATGTCAGGGGACCAAGAGAGACACTAGGAATATACTAACTTATGTGTGGGAACCAAAAATACGGTGCAGCTGGCATTTGAATCAGATATTGCCTCACAACAGACTCTTGTGACTGCGTGTGAGTGTGTGGTGTGTGTGAGTTTGCGAGTGTGTGTGTCTGTGCAGTACAAGTGCAGAGAGGCTTCTTGGGCTGCTTGGTGTTGCTCGGTCAGGTGATGCTGACTCCACCAAGTCTCACAGGCTGTGAGACTGTGCTGTGCTGTCTTCCTGAAGCCACCCCGGGAGTCAAGCAGTCATGCCGAGAGGACACTCTGAGGCCGGTCCCCGCACATCCACAGCGAGCATCAGGAGGAAGGCAGATGAATACTTAAAACCCCACCTAGCCGGTCAAACCGTGCTGGGCATGTTACTCGGTAGACAGCTGGGGAGGCACAGCCATGAAGCTGACCTGATGGACTGGCTGTGGATGCTGACGCAGGCAACACCACCGTGGAGCTGGCCTTTGCCCAAACACCATGCAGTTTGCCCACCTGTGTCCCCTGTGGGTTATGAAAAATCCAGGAAAATGGTGTGGATCAACAAATCCTTCCCCTGACGGAACCATTAAAATGCAAGCTCTGTTTTCACTTCCGTTGGTTCGGAGTGGTTTCATTCATGTGGTCCCTTTACTTCTGACCCATCTCTGTGCTACCCAAAGGCCACAAGTGCATGAACTCTGGCTGCTCACCCTTGAGAGGGCGTTTCCTAACACTGCAGAGCCTGGGGGGTTTGGAGTCACGGGGGTCTGTTCAGAGAAGTTGGAAGGTCGGCTGAGTGTGCAAGTCGAAATGCCCAACACCCCCAAATTACTAGGGGATGCGGCTCCAAGGAGACCACTGGCAGGTCTTGGTTTGTGTCTCCTGAAGTCTGGGGGAGACACCAGAAAGGAGTGGGAATCACAAACAAATTTAAAATGGGGTGGCAGGAATCGGGGAGGCATTCTCTCAGGAGATCTGCATGGAGGTCAAATGTCAGGAACTGCAGGGGCTCAGGCCCAGTGATGTGGTCCCCAAAACAGCCATGGCAGCCCCAGCAAGGAAGTAAAAGTCAGGATTAAACAGCTGCTGAACTCCATCCAGGTAGGGAGACGTTTCCTGACCCTGACCTCTTGTCCCTCCCTGTATTCAGCAGATGTGGAGGACAAGGGGTTTCACAAGGGGAGGGGCCAGGTGCTGTCTGAGTGCTGGTGGAAGGATCTTACCGCAGCTCACTGCCCTTTCCTACCGCCCTTGCCAAGCCTGAGCTGGGGGAAGCAAGATGCTTTGACATCAAAACACTAGACTGGCGATTGTCATATTGAACAGGACAAAAAAATTTCCAAACACTCATTGGTCGGAATACCAAGGTCGCTAAAGATATTTGATTACCTGACAGAGATCACAAAAGTTGTAGGGCTGACTCTGGGGTTGACAGCGGGGAGCAGAGAAGAAGGGACCCAACAGAATGGATGTGGCTTGGACACTGGACATTTGAGGAGCGAACTGATTTGATTTTGGCCTCTGGTTGTTCTACACCACAATCACCCAGGCATGGCAATGACAGATCTCAAATTCAGAGTAGTGCTTACTTGAGGGACCAAGGGAGTGGTCACGTTTAAAGTTTTATTTCCTTAGGCAGGAGGTGAGTAGACAGGCAGTCCTTCTCCTGTTCCCCATACATTTCTGTATTCCTGATGCATGTCACCAATGCAGAGCAAGAGAAAGGGAGCTGATGAGACAAGCAGAAATGCCCAGGACAAAAGTGGGGTGAACAGCATGTCTTTCAAGTGTTGCTGCAAAATAACTTTGCACACAGAATTCCCCTTCCAGCCAGGACTTTGGCTGTGAGGGCAAATGAACACACCAGGCGTCCAAGTGCGTGTTCCCAGGAAGCAGACCCTGAGACTAACCTGTGAGTCCAAGTAGCTTAGTTGAGAGGCAATCCCAGGTAGCACTGGCAGGGGTGAGGGGAAGTGAGCCTTAGAAGGAAGACAACCCACTAATGGGGGAGGTGAGCTGCAAGGTACCACTGTGGGCAATTGGAGCTAATTCCCAGGGGGCCCTGTGGGAGCGTGTACTGCACACACCTCAGGTCCATCCGACGTGTGGAATGAGGAATCTGGGCGCATTTACCCACCAAATTCCCAACCACTATTGTTGCGGGACTTCTTTCAGGTGTGATACAAATCTCTGTCACTTTCAGATAGCCTTCCCTTATGCCCAGGATGCTCAGGGTTGAGAAAGCGAAAGCCCCTGTGGCAGAGAGTCAAGGGCAATTGGCCGCAGCCTTGGAGATGTGAAGGTGAGACCTGGCTCAGAAGGGTCAGAAGGAAAATACCTAAGTCAGTGTCAGAATCTTTCTGCCATTGCCTGTTCCTTAAGTAGCTCAATAACAAAATTTTCAAAGAACTGGAACTACATTTTCTGCCTACAGCTGAGCATGTGGTAAACATTGGTAAACACTGTATGAATTAGCATTTTTAACTGGAAAGTGGTCCCAGGAACCCCGTTCCAGATAATTTTCAGATACATTTTCAGCCGTTTGAGGAACATTTGCTTTGTAGACATCAAATCTTCCTCCAGGGGGAAGAGGGCAGGATTTCTGTAGTCTGTGCTGCCGGCAGCTGTGTCTTGCTGGTGGCTGGACACGGGTCTCTTCCCGGGCTTTCTAGAGAGCTTGAGCTGCACGTGTCAGCGACTCAACTGTTGCCATTCCGTCCAGAGGGGCCCAAGCTGCGGTGTCTCGCCTCCTGCCTGTGGGGTCTTCAGCATGTGGAATTCACAGAGGCTCCTCTCCTGGTGTCCCCCAGCAGCTGGAACTTTATTTACATCCCTCCTATTGCCCTCTGTCTGTAAGGACTGGGTCGCCCAGTAGGTTGCTCCCACCCACCCACGCTCACCCGGGCCCACACTCAGCATACTGTCCCCACAGTGGGTGCCCGTCTCCCAGGGGCTCTTGGAAATGGGTTCTGGGTGGTGACTCCATTTCAGCACTGACAGAGCCACTGGTGGCCACAGGTGCCTCCTCAAGCTGGTGTTGGGATTCTACTAGTGGATCCCTGTCACGGATCAGATGGGATCTGCAATACCTGCTCCCCTGTTGTGTTTTCCTCTCTCTGGATTAACTCTAGAAGAGTTGGTTTAGACCAGGCACGATCCCTGCTTGCTGCCAGACAGGCTAAGGGAGCAAGGGAGGGGCCATACTTAGGTGGGTCGTTGTCCTCAGACAGAAAAGCCTGAAGGAGATTCAGAGCACGGCCAGCCCAGGGGCCGTCACAGCAAATTCGAGGACAAGGAAATGTATGTTTGGGGTCCCACTGCCCATCCTTCAGGGATCCCCTCACTTCCTCTCAGCGCCTAGGCACAGATACCCTGTTTCACCACCTTAAATTACAGAACCCTATTTCCCCAACTGTGTCAGGAATTACTAGACCTCTGCGATACAGATCGCTGTTCTGTAACAAAGTACTCCCAGGACCAATGTTCCTCGGAAACTGTGGACTGCGCTGCATCCCCTGATGGGGATGTGCAGTGTCCATGGGCATGGAAACTCCAGGAAGCCCTCCTCTACTCCTCCACCTCACCTCCGTTCTCACCTTCTTCTCTCTCTTCATCTTCCTCTCCTCCTTCCCCATCCTCCTCCTCACCCTCCTCTTTGTCCTCCTCGTCCTCTCCAAGGAGCTGTCAGGATGCAGAGGGAGGCCACATAACAGGATTACACAGGCAGGACAGACCTGTTGTTCTGTCCTCTTTGACCTCTCATCTCCTTGGTCTTTGGATGTTGGCTGTCGTCTCGCCTGTGCCTCTGGTCCTAACTAACTCTCTATCTGTTTAAGATATTTCAAAATTTGAAAGTGGAGAAGTATCAGTGGTTCTGTCAGGCCACAGGCACATGCCAGCATCTGATGCTGGTGTCTTTGGTTGCTGCTGTGGCTCCCAATTAGGACAGTTGCACACTTGGGGCCTTCCTCTTCCCTGGCCCAGGCCTCATCTTGTTGGCCAGTTCTCTCAACACCACTGTGGAGTCTTTTTGGAGCCTACAGCTGGGACTCGTCCATGCTACAGATAAGCCACAGGCAACCCAATGCCACTGCATCAGGACCTCTCTTTCCTACACAACAAGCTGTCACTTCTGACCTCCTGTTGCACCCTGCTCTTCGTGTGTGGCACTGAGGGCAGGTCTCCCTCCTATGGCTCCAGGCAGGATAGGGACCTTTGTGCTCTCAAATTCCCGTCCTGTCTTGAACCATTATTGATACCTCCTGTCCCAATTTGCTCCCCTTCCTTTCCAAGCCTCCAAGACTTTGCCTTTTCTCTCCAGTGTCACTGCATATAGTTATGCATGTGTGGGTGTGTCTGGGCAGAAGCTCCTGGAAGGGTATGGTGATTGAAATGAGAGGGGTATTGGAGCTATGGAGCCACCTGGTACACTGGAGCAGGCCAGTGCCTTGAGTGGGGCTTGGGGGTTCAAAGCAGCTTCTGGGAGCTGTGCCAGAGGAAGGGGACAGGTGTCCAGTGGGAAGGACAGGAAGGGGGGCAGTATGCGTACCACTGAGCTTTCCAGGGGGTATGGGAGCAAATTCTCTGTTTAAGATATTTCAAAACTTGAAAGCGGAGAGGAAAATAAAAATAGCAGCCATGAGGTAGACTGAAGACAGAACACTGTACCAAGGCTGGTGCATTCTCATGGGGGTATAGACTAACATTTCTGAAACCACTTTAACGTACACGGGATTGAACACAAGAATTAGTGGATGGCAGGGCCACGAGCCAGGTCTCTCTCACTGTCGGTGAGGACAGTTAATCAAGCAGGAAGGGTCAGCTAGAATGACCCATGTACTAATAGAGTAGAGCTGGACACACCAGTATAAACTCATGTTTATCTTATATAGACACAAATGGATAAATGTAGAAGTATTTATAGACAAGCGTGTATATAAGGTGTATTAGTTTCCTGTGCTGCTGTAACAAATCACCACACATTTAGTGAATTAAAACAAAAATTTTTTTCTCTTGGAGTTCTGGAAGGCAGAAATCTAAGAGCAAGTTTTTGGATGGGCTACATTGCTTCTGGAGGTTTCAGGGAACTGTTCATTTCCTTGGTATTCCCAGCCTCCAGAGCCGCCCTGCATGCCTTGGTTCCTGACCTCTTCCTGCCATCACTCCATCTTATTGTTTCCATGGTAGCATCTCCTACTGTTCACTCAGATCCTCCTGCCTCCCTCTTTTTTTTTTTTTTTTTTCCCGAGACAGAGTCTCACTCTGTTGCCCGGGCTAGAGTGCCATGGCATCAGCTTAGCTCACAGCAACCTCAAACTCCTGGGCTAAAGCAATCCTTCTGCCTCAGCCTCCCAAGTGGCTGGGACTACAGGCATGCGCCACCATGCCCGGCTAATTTTTTCTATATATTTTTAGTTGGCCAAGTAATTTCTTTCTATTTATAGTAGAGACGGGGTCTTGCTCTTGCTCAGGCTGGTTTCAAGCTCCTGACCTTAAGCGATCCGCCCGCCTCGGCCACCCAGAGTGCTAGGATTACAGGCGTGAGCTACTGCACCCGGCTCTCCTGCCTCCCTCTTAAAAGGAATTGTTTCGAGTTCGGGGATTTGGGGGCTGATCAAGCAGGGGACAGTACCGTGAAAGGCAGTAGCACACAGGCTGTATCTGGGCAGTACTTGGACAGGGATGTATGAAAGGAGAAGTTCTGGCTAGCGAGAGGACTTCCAGGGACAGAAGCATGGGGTCACCACCCAGAAGGGGAAGAGGGCAGAGGAATTCCCGGGGAAGACCAGGAAAGAGGACAGGGAGCTTATCTGACTAGGTGATGTCAGTCAGCTTCAAGGCGGGCAGTCTCTGGGTCAGAGAGCTCTCAAGGGCAGCAGTCGTTTGGGGTCTCTGATAGCTATAGAGCTTGTCTTATCTATGGTGGGTAGATGTCAGGAGCAGTTCTGTGGGGTATGTAAACTAGGTTCTAAAAGTCTTCAAAATATGTTTTTTTGTACTATATTTAAAGTTACTGGATGCATGAGAATTTGAGTTTGGCACCAGTGGGGTTTGAGCTAATACTCCCATCCTGCTGTGAAGAATTAAGAACATGGGGACCATTTTAGGGCAATACACAGGTGCATTTCTGGCCCATTTCTATACCAGGACTCTTGTGATTACATTGGGCCCACCCTCATTATCCAGCATAATCTGGTCATTTCAAGATTCTTCATGTAATCATACCTGTAAAGTCCCTTTTACTATGTAGAGTAACAGAGTCACAGATTATAGAGACTGCAAAGCAGATATCTCTGGGGGATCACTATTCAGGCCATCACTTGTGATTCCGTGTGCACAGATATAATTCCTTGCTCTATCAGCTGAGAGAGCCTAGAAGTGATGACACTCTAGGAGCAATGAGCAGCCCTAGAGCCCAGATGTTGGCTTCTAATATCATTCTTCAATAAAAGGAACCAGGGCTCCTTGGAGAAATAACTTATTTCGAGGAGGAGGCAGGGATTGTACAAGATGGGCCCAGAGCACCTTGTAGTGCCAGTAAACAACACCCGCCACAAACACACACACATACGAAATGATGGGAATATGCCAAAGGGACACAGCAACACACTGAAGGAGCTCCCAAAGGCTAAAGCTGAAATAATGTGAGCAACAGAATGAATAAAGTAGTATTGGATTATAACCAAACTACAAAATAAATATCCATGAGTCCATACTGATATAAATAAATGATTGGATATACAAATAAATAGGGAAAAGAGACAAATCAGCTGTGTAGAATGATTCCAGATTTTTGGAGATATTCTACCCTAAGGAAGGTAGACAGTATCTCTGCCCTCCGTAACTGTGTGCTGTGCATGGGAACCTCCTTCCAAAGAGTAGGGGGAGAGAGAGTAACTTTACAGTTGAGAAGTGTGATAAACGCTACCCGAGCCAGGTGATCAAGATGAACTGTGACATCACGTTGATCATATGCTTCCTTGATGTGGTGTGATAAGAATGGCAACTTACTTTGTTGGTCTTCCTCTCAAAACCCTATAACCCCATTCTAATCATGAGAAAACCCACCAGCAAATGCCAATGGAGGGACAATCTACAAAATACCCGACCAGCATGCCCCAAAACTTTCAAGGTTCCTCAGAAACAAAAGAAGTCTGAGAAACTATCATAGCCAAGAGGACATGTCTATGAAATATAATGTGACACCCTGGACGTGATCCTGGTACAGAACAAAGACATTAGGTAATAAAGAAGGAAATCTGAATAAAGGACGGACTTTAGGTAATAATAATGTATTAATCAATATTGGTCCATTAATTGTGATAAATGCCCTATACTAATGCATGATCAATAGGGGGAAACTGGGTGTGATGTATTAGGGACCTCTCTGTACTTTCTTTACAACTTTTCTCTAAATTTAAATCTGCTCTAGAATAAAATGTTTACATAACATACATACAAATAACCAAAAAACAAGACGACCAGTCCACAATCAGGTCTGAACACACACAAAGCAAGAACATTGCCCAAGCCACAAAAGTCACCAAACATCTGCCATCCTGGCTAATGTGAGTTACTACTCCTCTGTACCAAATACAACTTTAACCTCTAAGTCTTCACTCCTCCACGATAAAATTTACTAACATACATCATCATAAAATGACCTCTACTTCCTGACAGCATCCATCCAGAGTCAAGCCCCGCTTCATTAAACCCTCCCCCCAAATCACCTAGCTCAAGCCCAAATCCTATGAGTCTTTCCTGACACCCTCTTCCTTAGCGGCCCCATGGTTCCCTCATGGTGTGCAGTCTCCTTTTCTTCGTTGAGTAATAAACCCAACTTGCTCATCGAGTAATAAATTCAACTAGACAAGTTCAACTTGTTTAACCACAGGTGTATTCCTGGTGGTTTTGGCTGCAGAGCCTCGACAAGATGAAGAAGACTGCTCGAGTT
>CAUYRT010076407.1:0-37354 GCA_963574885.1 Lepilemur ruficaudatus
CTCCAGCTCTATCCAGGATAATACAAGAGATGCTAGATCAATGTATGGTTTTTAAACAACATGTCATTGTTTAATGAGCTATTCTGAGTTGGATCTGCAACCACCACAGGGTAGGATTATGTGATTGAATTAATGGTCCAAACTCTTCATTCTCCTGGAACAGAATTATATATACATACCTTTGGAATGATCTCATGGTGAGTAGAGTACTCTTCCCTTCTCCTTGACTCTGGACTTGGCCATGTGAATTGTCGTAGCCAGTGAGATATTAGCAGTCATGATGTGCTCAGAGCCTTGGAATATGCCTGGTGGTAGAGCTTGCCCTCTCACACTTCACATACTTGCCATACTAGCAGCTTCTCCCTGGTATTGCCTGATCCTTTGGCCTGGGACCTGCATGAGACACACGGAGGAACAAACCTTAGCAAGACCCAGATGATAGCCTAAAGGAGAGCTGCCCAGACAAGCCCAGCCTCCATCAGAACAAATGCCTGTTGATGTAAGCTGCTGAGTTTGTGGGACTCTGTGCAGCAAAAACTACACAACATGAAAGAGAATTAGGGGATGACGTTGCTGGGAAGGCTCCTGAGGTCTCACTGCTGCTTCAGCTCTGTTTACATGTTGGGCAGCCTAACGACCTTTCCTTTGAGGGATGGCTTTCCAAGCTCCCAGTTTGTAAAACACTGAAGTAGATGATTACTTACTTTGAGAAATAAGATTTCATGATTCAAAGGTTAATTTTAAAAATAAAAATAATAAAATAACTATTAGAAAATGCAATATGTAACATCAACTACTCTAGGTACATAAATGGGCCTATTAGAAAAAGAACACAAACCAAAATATTCCTTTACATAATAAGTATTACAACGTGATGATGCTAGATTTCAGCATCTACCATATAGAGCATTTAATTGTGTTTTTGAAGATAAAAATATGGCATAGAAGACAATAAATTAGTTGGTAATTGATGGTAATTTAAATAATATGTTTCCTTTTCAGAAAGCCTAGCATCTTTATTCTCTTACTCCAGTGGGAAGAGGGTTATTGGATTTTTGGGTTGTGTTTTTGTTTTTCACTTCATGCATCAGAAATTGACAAGAAATGCCCTGGAGATATTCTGAATCAGGGCCCTAGCCTTCCAGCATCTCTGAATGTTCCATAGTCCCTTCAGTGAAAATGGTGTTTTATAGTTAGCTATAAAAAAAAAAAAAACACAGGAATTAGGTTCAGAGGTCCCAGTTTCTACACCCATGACTGCCCCACTCCAATCGTTGAGTTTTCCCTTTCCTATGTCCTTACCTGGAAGTGAGGCACCTGGCCCACACTGCCCCTACCCTGCCTGTCAGATCCAACACCGTTAAGAGTTTTGTGACAGTAACATTAGAAATGGTTTTAGAGAAAGTAATATCAGACTGGCCTAAGACTAATATGAAAAGTTTGGAAAAGCCTGAAAAAGTACTGTTAGATAGGTACAGTGATGGTCACAAAGTGAGATAATGTCTGACCCACCCTGAAACCCAAGTGTGTATTCACACCATAATATCTCTATGTTCTCCAAGGCCAGGGGATTTCTGGTGGAAAGTTTTAGTAAACTGTGTTCTCCAGGTTAACAACTACCTGCCTTAATCCCAGGTAGACACTGCTTGCCCCAGAGCTTCTGATTCAGCAGGTCTGGAGTGGGGGCCTGAAATTCACATTCCTAACAACTTCCCAGGTAATGCTGATGCCAATGCTCTGGGAAGGATGCTTTGAGAAACAGTGTATTAGGTTGAACTTGGGCAGGTGACTTTACCCATCTGGCTTCAGCCTCTTCATTTGTAAAACAAAAATAGCATTTTATCCCCTGTGAGGTTTCTTTATTTTTTTTCCTATCAAAAAACAGTGAAGAAATCATCTTAAAAATAGTTTTATTATTTCCTGGTACCAGAACCATAGTGCAATTTTTTTTTCTTTGTAGGCATGCAATGTGTTAAAAATAACTTGAGGAGTCTTTATGGGAAAGAATATATTGTTATTGTTTTCTTAGCATTTCTACAACATATTCCTCCTGAGAAAGAGCATTCTCATTTTATTTTCTCTCTGTACTTCTTTAGAAAGTAGACGAAAATGGGAAAGCTTGCCCTTCAAATAACCCCAAAGTCCTGGGAGAGGCTGCTGCCAAACCATTTGCTACATAATGATCTTTGCTTTAGCATCTTATTAGGATTAAGTAGATTGAAAAGAAACATGTCTCCTGGCTATTTTAACAAAAGTTGTGGGCCTCTGGGTTGTGCTCAGTACATTTCAGCAGACCCTGGTGTTCCCGTGCATGTGTCACCTTCCTTCAAGATCTCTGATACGTTCTACAGTGGGAATTCATGTTGAAGAGAAAAACTCTGCATCAATAATATATGCCTCCTTTTATCTGGTCTTTATCAAGTGAATTCCTACCAGCTCTTTTTCTCTTCTTTTTTATTCTCAGCTGAATAAACAAAGTATATAAAAATGCTGAGATTTAATGCTTTGGTAGAAAAGTATAAGCACAGCATGGGAATTCAGGCACATTAATATTTCTACCTCAAGTCAATTATTTGGGGACTATGTAAACATACAAATAGGTTTTCCAGAAATGTCGATCCTATCATTAAGAAATATATCAGTGTATTTTCAAATTAATAAGTTATAAGCCTGTGTTATCCTGTCTTTTATATTTTATTACCCACATTTTAAAAAGCAAGAAAAAAGAAGAAAGAATGTTCTACATCTCTATACATTTTTAAAGGTCTGAAAAAATAGTGCTGATAATATTTTTCTTTATCTTTGGCATTAATTTATGAGTCAAAGAATAAATCAAGTCACATTTTTTTGTGTGTGAAGCGTAGAGAGTTATCCACTGCCTCTTAATTAATGAGCTTCATTATGTTTTCAGCACAAGGATTCCACACTTTAAAAGATGGTTCTGAATGAGTTTCAGTGATTGATTATTTACTATAATCTTTCCTATGCTAACTAACGAGGCACAGAGGCCATTACTGAGAAGTCAATACAATTTAATTCTGTCAAAATAAATTTCATTTGACTCATATTCTACCTTCAGGGTCACCAAAGATTGATAATTAATTTAGTAGGGGTAGGCCTTCCTTAGAAGCAATTTTCTAATAACCATAAATATGATCTAACCTCCAGGCATCTAAATCCAAAGTCCATTTCTTATTGATGGTAACACTACTGTGGGATTTGCTCACTGAAGAGACCTTTATTACCCTTTATATTTTCCTTCATGGGGGAAAAAACCCCAAAAATTACACATATGCATCCTAAATCACTGAATAAGTACATGAGTGTATATAAATATATAAACACATTTTTGTTGGGATACAGTATACATAAAGGGCACTAATCTTGAGTATATAGCTTATTTTCTGCAAGTGCACTCAAGTGCCCACCACTCAAATCCAGATACAGAACATATCCACAATCCCATTCCATTCCCAGTTAATATGCACAACTTCCTGCCCAGGTAACACACATCTTAACTTCTCTTACTATCAGTTAGTTTTGCCTACTCTTTAAATAGTACCAGCTGGATGTACTGTTTTGCATCTGGTTTCTTTCATGCAACCTAATAACTGTTAGACCGATGCATGCTGTTGCATGTATCCATGGTTCGTTCCTTTGCATGGCCAAGCAGTATTCTCTTGTATTAATAATGTATCACAATTTCTCTGTCCATTCTTCTTCTGATGAACACTGAGGTTGTTTTCAGCTGCCAGCTGTTAGATTATGTGGCTACGAATGTTCCTGTACATGTGATTTAAGCATCTTTAAGGTTTGCTGTTATCCACCTGAGGGGAAACTGGTAAAATGACTTGTCCAGAGGCCTTTCAGTATTTTCCAGTTTTTATCAAGCTGCATGTGGTTCTGACAAGATGTTTGTTTACATCTCCATACAACCAAGCTCTTTGGAGAAAATTTGAAAGGAAATGGGGGCCAACAGTGACATTATCTACTAATATGTTCCCACTCAACTCCCACAACTAGTCTAGGCTGGGACTATCTAGAGCAGTTTCATGCTATGACAATCTGAGAATCACAAGAGACATCAAAAGATAAGCCAAGCCCAGCACTGTCGGACAAGCATAACATTATATTTACAGTTAAGATCCAGAGAGGTTTAGTGACTTTCCCAAAGTGACACAGCTAGTGAGGGAATTTTGTGGTGATCCTAGGACCTAGAAGAATTGGGATTGCAATCCAAGTCCTTGTGTTGTTCAGATCACCCTTCACAAAGATGACTGGCCAAGGGGGTAAGAGTGAGGGTGAGAGTTAACCAGTGATTACAAGTTAAATGTCAATTGGGAAATCCAGGCAGCTTTTTCTTTTTTGCAATGACTGCTACCCACTCTGGTGGACATAGTTGGTTATTCCTCTGCTGGTGTCTTGGCAGGAGAGCATTTGGACAGGTCCTAACCATTGATGATGGAGGTAGAGTCATTTCATGGTAAAGCAATTAGAGAAATAGTCCTAGGCCTTGGGAGCAGCAGTTAACTCCCTTCAGTGTCAGACTTCTCCTTTCTTTTCCACCCTGCAAGGTGGAAATCAAAAACCAGTCTTTTGGAGGAAAGAGGTCAGCTAAACTAGCTGGTGTTTAAAAGGGCCCAAGAATCATGTGTCTATACAGTCAGCCTATTACAGTATCACAACTCCCAATTAAAGCAAATCCCTCCTTCCCAACATTCTCCAAGGCTGCTTATTACCTTCAAGTGAATTCTTTTCCCTTGCCAGTCTGTTCTTTGTGCTATTGTCCCTGTCATAACTCTAGGATGGGTGAGAAAGCAGAAACACAATGTGATTTATTTCTCCCACCTGCCATGATAACAATGGTGGGGGCTGAGTAGGAATTAGGAAGGGACGTTGTTGAGTCTTTCTAGGAACAATAATTCAGTTCTTGTTGAGTTAATCCCTCTTGTCTTGTGTTGATAGATTCTCACGCCAGGTTCCACAATAGGGACTAGAAATAAACCAAGGCACACAGAAAATAGAAGGGCTAGCAGAAATGAACTCAGCTCATTGCAATTCTGCAATTAAGTCACAAATCCCTTCTCTCAATTTTAACAGAATACATTCAGCAAATGTTTACTGGACACCTATTAGGTTCCATGGATACAGAGAAAAACCACACAGTCTCTGTCATCAAGGAAGTGTCTATTTAAAAGGACAGTTGGGACAATGTATCTTTAGTTTCTTTATTCATGCATTCAATAGCGGATGTTGAGTTTCTATACACTTCTAACTACTGTGCTCAGAATTCATGCTCAGCATGAATAAATGAGTAACTTTGACCTCATGGTCTACAACAGTGATAGCATAAAAATGGACTATTAGAATAACACAAATAGTAAAAACTTATTTTATAAATATTAGCCCCACTAGAGATACAAAGATGAACAAAACCCACAAGAATGAAGCTTTTTATGTTCTCCTAGGGTACAAAAATATTATGGACTTTGATAAGTGCTAAACAGAGTATAATACATGTCATTAATTATAAATAATAATCATTAAAAATAACCATCAATAATTAAATTGCTACATGCCCAATACTAGTATGCCTTTAACATCTATTTTCTTCATTTATTCCTCAAAATATACACCATGAGCTAGTTATTATACCCAATTTGCAGAATATAAAAATGAGATTCAGAGAGGCAAAGAGCTTTCCCAAGGTCACACAGCACAGCCAGCAGCAGCAAAGCCAGCAATTTGAACCCAGGTCCCTCTGAATCCAAAGTCAAAGCACTTAACCTTAACACTGCACAAATGCTTTAACGATTCAGGGGAGGGAGTGTGTGCGTTGGGGTGGGGAAGTCCACCTTGCTGGTGGTGGCACTGGGAAGTGTTTCCCAGAGAAGAGCTTTGAGACAGGCCTTGATGGGTCATCTCTGAGACAGACAGTTGGGAGGGAGCTCGCCAGGCAGAACAAAGTGTTTTCATTATCACTGATTATCCACACTCAATAAGGAACTGAGTGATTAATTTATGGGTTTTTTTTAGTGTTAATTTAGTCTCATTAAACCCATACTTCTTTATATATGGCCCCCACTGCTCTCCTACCCTCAGGCACAAGTGCAAAGAAGGGACATGCAAGACTGGATAGCTGATTCAAGCCCTTCTGTGTATGTTAAAAGTGGGTGGTGGGGAGAGTTTTGTTCCATGAAGTCAACCAGGGAGCCAGACTTCTCCCATCTTATCAAATTCATGAGGCATTTCAAAGCCTTATTAATAATTGACTGGTTCCCAAAACAAGCTGAAGTGAATAAACTAGGTGATTTAAAAAGAAGTACTTTCTCAGGCAGGAAAAATTCCAGAGACATTCAACGCCTACAAAGTGCTTCCAAAGCAAGCTGGCTGACCCCAGGTTGGTCATATTTGTAAAAGAGCATATAATAGGGGTCTTTGGACAGTTACAAATAGGCCCGTTCAGTCTATGGAGAAATTAGCTACTTGGAATTTTTTACCTCCTCATTTATTGGAGTCTTCAAGAATGTAAATAACACAAGAGAAGGAGCAGTGATGCAGGGTAGGAAGAGTAAGTAACTCTGTTCATATCACTCACTGGCTGGCCGCACCCTTGTAATCAGGCTCTGGCCCAACCGAAAACCTGAATTGCATCTTAGGAAAGAAGTCATCAGTGACCTCCTATGTGGAACCCTAATGCCATTATTCAGGCTTTGGACCCTTAACAACTCTGTGGCATTAGCTAATGCTCACCCAGGGTATCAGTTAGAGTTATGGGTTGCAGGTGACAGAAACTACTGGACTTTACAGCAAAACAGGAAATTATGATTGTATCCACAATACCTCACAGAGTGGAGAGAAAACAAGAGGCTGGGATTGGAAGCAAGACAAGAGATAGGACACTTTCAGGAACTACCGGGCTACCTTACCCTGGGGATGCTGCTGCCTTGGAAGTAACCAAAACATTTGTACTCACGTGCTGCTACTTGAGATTATAATGCCAGAAGGGGAGATGGTGTCTGGCCTTGCTTGGGTCATATACCTGCTGCTGGGCCAGGGCAAGCCAGACACAAGCTGGGTGAGGACATACCACAAGAAAAAGTCAGAGCACTGTCAGGAAATGGGAAGAGGGGAAGTGACCAGCCAAAGCAACATCAAATGTCCACCATGTCCTTTTTTTTTTTTTGAAGTTTTTCTCTTCCCATGGTATAATATTAGTAATATCTTGATTTTTTTCTTATCTTTCCATCCATTTCTTCCTTTACCTCTATAGTATAAAATCCTGGAGAATAAAGAACATGTTTTATTCAATTTTGTCTTCTCCAGCACCCAATACAATGTCTGGAATGTAACTGGCACTCAATTGTTGGATGAATAAAAGAGTGAGCGAATAAATGAATTTTTACTGCATGTGATCCCTACTTAAAAATAATTTAAAGTGTCCCAGGGTGACAGGCAAGGAAAAGTAAGTCCAACAGAGTGATGTAGGTGATAGAAGTATGTACAGCCTACAATGCAGGTACAAAGGAAGGAGACAAAAATTCACAGTGACAGAGGTGATGCTCTCAAGAAAATCTTCACTCAGGACTTGACAGCCTTGAGGATTACCAGGTGTCCAAAGCAGAGAGGATCTGTCCAGCAGCACGGGCAAAGTGATAGAAGTGCAGATAGGTTGGTGCAGGCACAAACTGCAAGTGATTTGGTCCAGCTGCAACTGAGGATGTAGAAAAGGAATTGGAGAGAGGTGAATCCAAAGAGGAGAAGCAAGGTGAGATTTTAGAGGCCCTTAGATGAAATGATAAGAAGTTTGGACTTAATTGCTTAAAGCAGGGGAGTAACCCAATCATGTCTGCATTTTAGGTAGCAAAACTTGAGGGAGACTGACTAGAAGGATGGGCAATGAGGAGTCAGAGATGAGTTTGGAGGTTGGGTACGCATTAGCATAATCTTCCAGGTATCTTATTGCCTCCTCCCCAGCTTCTTCTTCTGTCTACTTGAATTCTTTATTAAAAAACTGTTTTATAAAAATTTAATTATATGAGTCATGTAAGTATAGAGCTAAATCTTATGTCCCATTTAAACATATGCGAATCCTAGGTTTATACCTGAAAGGATCTGTTGCCAACAATTTTGTGTGGCTCTGCCCATTCTTTCTATGTTTTTGCATGATGTTGTTTTGTGTGTTTTAGGTGGTACCATATTGCATGTGATTTTGACTATTTGACACTGTGTCTTGGGTGTCTTTTCACATTTCCAGTGTAGAGGGATCTGAATATTTTTCATACCTGTGGAGGATTTTGTAGTGTGGCTAAGTCTTGGTTTAACTATGTAGCCATTCTCTTAGACATCCAGTGATTCCAGCCAGTTTGCAGTTACAGCCTCTGCTACAATGAACGTTGTTGGGCTTGCTGGATTGTGAGCATGTGAGTGCTTCCCAGGATAGACTCTAAGAAGGGCTACTGCTGGGTGGAAAATTATGCCCATATGTAATTTTAATAAATTTTTCCAACTTCTTCTTCTAAGTGGCTGTACCAGTTTATGAGTTGAATTCTGTCAATTATTCTTCCTTCTCTGTGAATCAGTCTCTTCTTCCCTACCCTAGTCCACAAAGACTACCCATTCCTTTAAACTGTTGCAACACTTTTCTCTGCTACTCACCTGACAACTAATGAATTCTGCCTTGTATTCTACTTTTTTTGTATGGCTTAGTCTTCTTCCCCTAAATAGACTGTAAACTTACCCCAAACATGAGGCTTATTCTATTCCTTTACATATTTGAGTGTCTGCCAGAGGAGAACCAACCCAGTAGTTACAAGATAACAATGTGAAGGCAGAAACTAGACTGGATTTCTGAATCTTAGGAAATTTTACAGAACTCAGAATGCCGGCTGGCATCACAAGGGTTAACAAAGCATTATTGCTATCATACTTTAAAGGAATAAGAATTCATAACTGTTCAAATCTAATCCCTCTCATTTTGCTGTTGGAATTTTAGTTTATTACACTTGCCAGTTATACCTCTCTCCTCCCTGCTTTTGCTAATGGGATGATAAATACTAGAACAATAACAGCAGTTTCTCAGTGACTGAGCAAATACACAATAAACAGTCCTCTGTCCATCCCCTGTGGATGCTCTATGGTATGCATTGCTAGAACATTAACTTAGGCTTGCAAAGCTAAATGAGGTTTTCTTCTCTCTTAAATCTATGTCCCCAAAGCAAAATCCAAGTTTGAGATTTGCCCTGGCTCACTAGTAAAATGTGGTTCAATAGATGCACCAAACTTATTAATCACTTAGCAGCTTTACCTACTGTGAAAAGCAGTTAATAATGGAGTAGAGGATCTCTCACTGGAGGAGTAATGGGTGACAGCATCCTAGGAATTGTAGCATTCACAATCCTTTTCTAGTTTAGCAACTTCCCATCATCATTGTTAAAATGCCAGTGTAGAGTATCAAAAGAAAAATGTTACCCCTGTGAAGCCAAGGGACTCATCAAGAGAAAGAGCAATGTAGCATTTCAAGCTCATATCAAAGGGATACATTTGGATCCAGTTTATGTAGATCTCAGAAACCTCTTCTTCCTCCTGGATAGCTGCATGGTGGTGGGTCTGAGGATGGGTGAAGGAGGG
Source organism: Lepilemur ruficaudatus (assembly GCA_963574885.1). Taxonomy (NCBI): domain Eukaryota; kingdom Metazoa; phylum Chordata; class Mammalia; order Primates; family Lepilemuridae; genus Lepilemur; species Lepilemur ruficaudatus. The sequence continues at coordinate 9,631 of CAUYRT010076407.1, forward strand.
AGTAGTTATCTCATATCTGTCTTTTCCAAAACTATGTATCTTGTGTGACACACAAAACACCATGTACCTTCAGAAATGTTTGACCATTTTAAACTTGTTAGAGTCAAAATCAGTAAATCATTTTTTAACAATTCCAAATGCCTCATTTTTATATACCGAGGGACCACTGCGAGTCTGATTAGGCACTTTAAAAGGCTATAATCAAAAAGAATGTGGGGAATTATCAAGGATAGACTTTAAAACTATCTAGATGTATAGGAAAAAAACAAAGTCTTAATTCAGAAAACTGGATACATGGCCTAATCAGTTTTAAGATAACATCAAATCCCTGGCAGTTAATTGAAGAAGGAAGTCAAATTTTTCTATTTGATTACATAGTTTGCTCAATTCTGCCTTTATGTTTTCTATAACTTGAATGTTTATTCATAGTCTTTATTGAAGACTATGAATGACGGGGATGATGGTGGGGATGGTGAACATTGCGGTTTATATTCAGGATGTTCAAATATGGTGACTCAATCTTCTTCCCCTGCATCCTTGAAACATCAGAGCATGTAGCCTCAGGAAGTCAGTCTTTGAGAGCTTCAGTTGGTGTTCCAGTGAGTGCCCCTGTGGCTTGGTGCCAGGCATGACACTTAATAATTCATGTCCTCCCATGGAGCACATCCATGCATCAAATTATATATGTCCTTCACAGCAAATACAGAGAAGATGAACAACTCCTCCTCTACTTAAAAGCATCAAAACCACAAAAGAAAACTGCAAAGGAAATGCAGACTCTCATCAGAACTATCTATCATAGGGCCCTCCAAAATATGAACCATAATAAAGCACTCTCCTAGGGGTAAAAGAATACTGGAGGACAAATCTGTACGTTAAGAAAGGTATTGCCCTTTTTTGTTCCTTTTATAGAGCCTTCTTACCTCAATATCATTTATGAACTTCTCCTATGAGCCTCTAGCAATTAAGTACAGAGTACAGCTACTCAATATTTGTTGATTGAATTTTCCATCAAATTCACCTCTCAAATATTTTAATATTTAAGAACTTTATCCATCTCTTTGGAAAGTGATCATAATCAGGCCCAAATGCCATGAAGCCCAATCTTGGAGGACGAATTTTATCTAGTGTGCTCACTGCTACCAGTTATTAGCAGATTAGCAGTTGGTACCAATTATTACCAGTTATAATCACTTATTACACCAACAATTTATTGAGAGCCATAATTTTATTCAGAGTGCATTTCTTAGTATCTTTCCAACCACTAAAGTATTGCCCTAAGGGGCAGAATGAGAAATTGGATTTATTATCTTGGAAAAGGTTTTTGGAAATTTATATTCATATTAAGAACAAGAAACCTCGTGTAAATGTTTTTCAAGATTCTGTATCTATCCACTGTGGTGGTTTATAATGTAAAATAATGAGAATAATAGCATTATTCTTCTGGGAATCTAAGTTAGGATCTAAGTTAGGAGTTCACTAGAGAATTGTCTTTGATTACTTCTGTCTCGGTTGGTGGAAACTGCTCAGTAAGTTTATTAGAGATTCTGGTCATTTTGTGAATTCAATTTGTATTTTTGCTTTATAAGCATCTATTTTATTCTAAATAGGAGGCTAGACTTTGGAGTTATAAGGATGAGTAAGACGTAATTCCTGTCCTCAAGATGCTTACATGCTAGTAAGGATGTAAATTATTTCATCGGGTCATTGTAAGATACTAATTTTATATGTGATACTGGCATGTTTGGTCTTTAGCATTGTAGCATAGAATGGTAGGATGTTCAGATTTCTTTTTGATTAGGAAAGAATTTTATTTCCAGGGGGTGATATGGATTACATTGAGCCCAAAATCCAAAGTACTGATGACTGTGACTGTCAAATGCATTGTATATTTCAAAATAGCTAAGGGAGAGGATTTTGAAAGTTCTCACCACAAAGACATGATAAACATTTGAGGTGATGGTGATGGATATGCTAATTAGCCTGATTTGACCATTCCACAATGTACACATATGCCAAAACATCACATTGCACCCCATAAATATATACAATTATTATTTGTTAATGAAAAATAAAATAAAACATTTTTAAAAGGTAGTTGAAGAAGTCTTATATATGGTAGATATGTGGGCTTTCCATGAAAGAATGGGAATTTTTTCTTAGAACCCTAGCTCCGCACTGGACCTAAATTCAGAAAATGGTTAGATCTCAAAGGGTATTGTGCAAATAAAAAACTCACCAATCAGATTAATTTTTTGCCGAAATGATGATGTCAAATAATTAATAAACTGGATTATAGAATATATTATAGTAATCTTTAACTCAGCATTAATGAAGGTCTACCCATGAGCACATATACTACGGGCATGCAAACAAATGTTTTAAGTGCCTAAAGCCAGTTTGAAATGAAAATACTTCTCTAAGAATCTCAATGATGCTGTTTATTCATTTAGAAAACAAAATCCTTTCCTTACAGATAATGCAAAAGTACATTTTAGTCCAAACCATGGTGGAATTATGAAAAGATTGATAGGATCCAAAATAATGCTACTTTAGTACACTTTTAAATGATTAAATAGTTTTCATTTTAAAATTTCAAGTAATTTTAAAGATACCATGCAATTAAAACAAATAGAAATATCATGTCACTTCCATTCTCTAAAACCCTCAATTCACAAAAAAGAAGCAGACAAACTCAACTCCTTAGTTTTTCATTCAAGGCTTTTTATTATCTAATCATACTCTATTTTTCCACTATTCATTTTCATATCAATATTTTAGCCAAACCAGTCTAAATATTCTCTGTAAATGTGTTTTGGACTTTTCCACCGTTATATTGAAAATTTCAGGAACTATGTTTTACTCATTTGTCTTTATCTCTAGGACCTAGCACAGTACTTAGCACATGGGAAGTAGTCTAAGAATTGACCTAAAATCCTCTATATGCTGCTCTGAGATTTATTCAACCTAGAATTCCATTTATCCAATCCCTTTCCTATTGCAGATTAGATAGATACTTCCTCTGCAGGCATCCACAGTCTCCATTCACTATGCTCTCTCAGCATTTTACTTTCAGTGCTAGTATAATAAACACTCTAGCCTGATTTACAATTATTGTGTACATGTCTTAACTCCCCCATTAAATTGTAAGTGCTGTGAGTTCAGAAATTGCTTCATTTCCCTTTACATCCCTACTTTGTAGTGTCCCCACACATGACTGATGAGTGAATCTTTTCATTTGCTCAAGAGTCTTTCATTTCTGAATGCACTCTTCCCCAGGTGGGAAAAACAGATTCATTAGCCAATGTCTGGTCTTTTTAGGTTGAAGCCATATCCTTTCTCACGGTTTTGAATATTACACTTGAACACAGCAGCAGTAGCCTGAGTAATCATGTTCCTTTATTTATGTCCATTCAGTTAGGATTTTGGAACATAGCATACTAGTTTACATCAATTTTCACTTTTTAAAAAATATACATATATTTATATCAGAATATTATGGGGGTATAAGAGTTTTGGTTACATAAATTGCTTTTGTACCATTTGAATCAAAGTTATAAGTGTATCTATCACCCAGATAGTGTGCATCATACCTGTTAGGTGTGAATTTACCATAGAAATGTAAACAAAGATATGAAAATAGCCATCCCTTTTCATACTAGATATGAAATAACCTGCTCTAGTTATCTGTCTGCTGATAAATTAGCCTACTCAAGGCAGGTCTGAATAGTGAGAAGACAGAAGAGGTAGAGGCTAGCCCCTTTAAGAGTTTGCAGGGTAAGGAAAAAAAAGGTAGGCACAAACCCACAGTGGAGCTAGCAGTTTTTCTCCTCTGGTCTGTTGTGGAGTCTCAAGCACCTGAGGTTCAGGATCATCCTATAGTTACAAATGCCTAGCCTTAAAACACAGAGCTAGTCTCTAAATCTAACTGTTCTATAAGCTTTTGAGAATAAGCATTGAATACCTGCTCCTTGATTTTTAACAGGATTCCAGGCCAGAGAAACAAAACATGATGCCTTTGACTGCAACAAGAAAGTTTCCATTAATACCCTTCTACACTTATGTCACAACAGTGATGGCTGAAAAACGAGTTATAAAAAAAGAGAAAGAGCTCTTGAAGATTTCATTTGGACGAAAGTGTGCAAATTTTTCAAAGAGGCTTGGGTCTGAAAACTATAGTTTTGGGGTGTTCATTGACAAATCTGATACTTACACTTTGCCCAAGGCAGACATCACTAATCAATCATGACATTAGATTTCTTCTACACTGTATTCCAAGCAATCATTGACAACAGATCTTCTTTGCCCACTTGAAATTAGGCCCAAGAGTCCATTGCAGGATAAACATACAGCTAACAGGCCACTGGTTTTCATTGCACATTTAGTTTCTCTCAATAAACTGATCGAGTTTTTCCGTGGTCACTGGTGAATTTAGAGTCTTCAATGACATTACAGTGTAGAAGGGAAGACAGATTTTATAATAATTCATTTTAATACCATGGAAAAATAATTTCACTACAGAAGCACTGCTTAGTTAAGTCTATGGTAGAGATGGTTACAGAGCACATAGCATAGGAGAAAACAGGGAAGAGTTGAGCACAGAAGAGAAGGAAAGATATTCAAGGGGGAAGAAATAGCATGAGCAAAGCACTGTCTTATAACAGCATGAAGTGTGTGTGTATATGTATGTATGCTGTGTATGTGGGAGGCATAATATGAAAAGTGTAGTGTTTCTAGAGGGAAAAGTATGAGATGGGAAATTGCTATAAATAGAGCTGAGTAGATAATCCAGGAGCAATTTGGGAAGTCCTGCTAGAAGAAGATTTAACTTTATTCCCCAATTCTCCACTGAAAAAATGTGAAACTCCATTGAGGGATTTTAAAGATAGCTGATAGGTAGATAGATAAATAGATAATCAAATAGATAATTAAATAGATAGAGACAGATACAGATTTGGGAATTATATATTTAAGAGGCAAATCAGAAGAACTTGAGTTGCAGATTGGAACTGAGGAGTGGAGGAAGTAGTAGGGAGAAGTAGTAGGTAAATTCAACTGTAGTTATAACTTACTTGGAGTCCAGCCAAGAGAATCCAGTGGCCGTCTATGACACAAACTAACCATGGCACCACCCACCTTCCTTCCTTGGCCTACAACCATCTCCATCAGGATCAGTACTTAGACAAAACAATAGGAAACCATTGATATAAATGAGCACATCATTTCTGGATGGACAGTGACCTGGCTGTGCAAAAAGGAAGGCAAGAAGGAGCAACTCCATCCCATTTTATAAATTTGTCTTACTTTTTAAGTTAATTATCCAAACAAAGTGTGATAAAATGGTACTTTGCAAATGGAATTTGGCAGAAGGGAGTATAAAGTGAAAGAAAAATGGTGATATACAGGAAATGCCTTCAAAAGAGTTGCCCTTTGCCAGAACAATTACATAGTGGAGCAGTCATACCTACATTTAGAGCTGGCCAATGAAGTCTCTTATTCAATAGAATCATCAGTAAACATTTATCAATACTTACCATGTGCTATTGATAGTGTTAGTCCTAATGGTATCATAAGACATAAGCCCCACTCTTTAAGTGGCTTTCAGTGGGAGATGTACGCATGTAAAATTGAATACTGAAATGTAAAACTAAGTTATGTACTATATGTACTGCTTGACAATTTATAGGGAGCTGATAAAAGAAGATTGTTCCTGAAGATACTTGAGAACGTGAAACTGAGTTACAAAAGATAGTAAGATTAAAATAGGAAGAAGGATCCTGGTGAGAAAAAAGTTTAAAATAACTTCCAAACTCCTCTCTGTAACATAGAAAAGGACCAAGAAGGAAAGACAGAAGAAAGAAAGCAACCAACACTCATTGCACACCTGCTATGTAAAGGCTTGGCATTTTCTATATATTTCCATTTAATTCTAACAGTCATCATTCCCATTTCATAAATGTGCAAATTGCGCATAGAGGTTAAATATCTTGTCCAAGGCTCATAGAGTTAAAATGTCTTGTCCAAGGTCACACAACTGGTAAATTATTAGGCCAGGAATAAAAGCCTGCAGATATCTGCCTTTAAAACAGTCCCTGCACAATTAAACTGTGGGGTAGATAGTTCTTTTTTGTAGGGGGCTGACTTGTGCCCCCTCCTCCCACTCTATGTCAGTAGCTTCTTCTTTGCTGTGAAAACCATAATCAAAAATATCTCCAGACACTACCGAATGTCCCCCATGGGATAAAAATCATGGCCAGCTGAGAACCACTGATTTAAAGATTTTTCACATAATAATAAGCTAGGAATAAAGATACTAACTTTGATTGATCATCAGGTACATTTTAAAACTGCAGAAGATCGTGCTAAATAAATACCTGAGCTTAAAAAATCACATTCAGAAAACAGGCAGAAATAAGATAAGGTAGGCAGCCAGGTTCATAGACCAAAACACACTGTAAAACCAGTCCTATGAGAATGGCAGCAATTGCAGTCCAGTACTGGGTACCTCACCTTACACAGCCCCTGCCCTCGTGGAACAAAACGCAGCATGCCACTGCTGGAGGGGGTGCACTGGGAAAAGGATATCAATGGTAAACAGACGGAATTCTCCTCTACCACCTTCTTTTTTAACCACCTCTGGATTCAAGTCTAGGGCAAGTTCATCTGATTGTTAAGTTCTCTTGCCTGAGTCCTTTCTAAAAGACTGAATAGGAGGCTATGATCTCCAGTTTTAGGTTTCTATAGTGAAAAGAAAGCTCAGAAATCTTGTAATCACAGGAAGAAGAATGAGATACAGGGCAGTCAGAAACAGACAGACAGACAGACAGAGATAGAGGAGGAGAGTGACAGAGAAGAAAAAGACAAATGTTCACTACAAGTTTTTACCAGAGACAATGGATAATGTTAACCCATTGAAGAAGAAAGGAGATAATAAATCATTTTTACAAAAAACAACCTAAAGCACTTCTAATTCTTACTCAGATAAATTCTGAAGCAAACTGAGAAAAGCTGAAAGGGTTGCCAGGTCATAGCAGTGGAATATTGTGTGGTTAGTTTCTGTTACCCATAGATCTTGTATAAACAGGGAGCTGCTTAAAAGTAGAGTAGGCTCACAGGAAGCCCTTTGTGTGAGATGCTGGAGAAAGATGATGGTAGTCAAGACCCTTGGAAGACAATTTTAGGTCCTCCAGTATCCCCCTGAATCTCTCATCCCTGACATCCAAGCCACCTTTCCCTATATTGCCCTTCCTCCTATCACTGCCAGGCAATTTCAGTTGTCTAAGTGCTGTTAAAACAGAGTGACTATATCTCAGGCATGCATGAAGAATATCCAAACAATCTTCAAAGGAATGTAGATTTTTCTCTCATCTACATGTTCCAGGAAGAAGTTTATAGCTCAATATCCTATCCTCTTCCAGGGACAGCTTCAAGGGAGAGAACTAAAACCCTCGTCCACTGTGATCTACTAGATGAAGGCTTGTCCGAAAGGAATACATCAAAGAGATGCATTTTCTGTTTCTGCACAAGTTCTGAAACAACGTGTTAGCTTTATAATCAGTGCTTTCAAGTAAGTTACACCTTGAATTACTCAGAAAAAAAAAACCTGACCTTGCAAAAGTCCTTCGCTTTTAGCCAAGTTTCTCTTCTTACCTTTCTCTCTGGTTTCTGCAATCCAGCTGTAGGAACAGCTATGTGTAGCTAGTGATTCAAAGGCAATCCTGTGAAATTAGTCATGAAGACTAGTTAGTTAATGCTTCCTTTCTTCTGCTTATAAATGCAGAGAATTCTTTCTCTGGAAAGAAATTGTTCTTCCTGTGATAATCAAAACTCCTGTTGACTTATTCTATTGAATGTGTCCCCTAAAAAGTTGAAGTTGATCCGTTAGTTGGTCCTTGAGTCCAGCTGTCCCCTCAAACAGGCTCTTTCCATTTAAAGAAAAAAAGGGGAGAAAGGTTAGTGACGATACTGGATCAATCTAGAAATAGTAGAAGACTGAGCCTATCAATAAGCTGTGGGAGACAGAAGCTTATTTTTCCTTTCCTCTAGCAAAGAAATCAATATATATTTGGTTGAACCAACAAAGCTGCGTGCTATTTTTTCCAGATGATTTTTCTCTGCTGTTAAGTCAATTCTCTGAATGGGTTAGGAGGAGTGAGAAAAATGCCTTGTAATACAAATTTGGTTTTAACTCTCAAGATCAACGTGCTATGTGGTTGAAAATTTCCCTTTTTTCCAGGTAGATTTAGGGATCAAGTATATTGATCGCCCGTGTTCCCAGTGAGGGCGGGTGGCAGAGCTGGCTGGGGTCTTCTGTCATCTGCTCTTCTGTGGGGCCACCGAGGGATGCCCCCCCTGGAGGCCACCAGCGTGGCCGGGGACGGCCGGCCAGTTCTGTCTGCGTGTCCCAAGCCTCACTTTTCCCGTCTGTGAAATGGATGCAAGAGCCCGCAGAGCTGCTGTGAGGACGCTGTGAGTGCCCAGGCCCCCAGCCGGCTTCGGAAACTGTTCCTCCAGGCACAGAACAGGGAACAAACACGCCAGGCGACAGGCTGTGGGCTGCGGGCTGCGACGCCCCTTTGCACAGGAGGGGAAATCGAGGCACAGAACAGGGAACAAACACGCCGGGCGGCAGGCTGTGGGTCCCAATGCCCTTTGCACAGGTGGGGAAACCGAGGCACGGGACGGGGAACAAACACGCTGGGCGGCAGGTTTTGGGTCACCTCCCCCAGACGGTGGCCCTGCCTTGACCTCTGACTGTGACAATTTGGGGTGCTTTTAGCTACAAGTAACAGAAATCCCAACTCAAACTGGTTTAAGTGCTAACGATCCTGTTCTTTGACATAAAAGTAAATTCCAAGATAGTATGGACCCCAGAGTCATTTGATTAACAACTCAAGGACCCAGGATTTTACTGTTCCTCCAGTCAAACATTCTTGGGAGTGGTTTGACTTCCAGGGTGGTAGGAAGATAGCAGTTCAAGATGATCAATATATTGACATGACATAATCCAGAGGAAAAGAGCATGTCTTATTGCAGGCTTCTTGACAAGGTGGAGAAACTTTTCTTAGCTGTTCACCAATAGAATTTTCTTTAGTTTTTCTTTTTTTTCTTTTTCTTTTTTTTTTTTTGGATATAACACATTTGTCTATCCATTTATTTTTTTTTATTTCAGAATATTATGGGGGTACAAATGCTTTGGTTATATAAATTGCCTTTGCACCACCTGACAAGCATGCCCATCCCTCAGAGAGTGTGTACCGCATCCATTAGGTGTGTATTTACCCATCCCTTCCTCTCCCCTCCAACCTGCCCAACACCCTATGAGTGTTACTTCCCATATGTGCACATTAGTGTTGATCAATTAGTACCAATGTAATGGTGAGTACATGTGATATTTGTTTTTCCGTTCTTGTGATACTTCACTTAGAAGAATGGGTTCTAGCTCCATTCAGGATAATGCAGTAGGTAGTTCACCACTTTTTTATGGCTGAGTAGTACCCCTCCATGGTATACATATACCACATTTTGTTAATCCACTCGTGTATCGATGGGCACTTGGTTTGTTTCCACATCTTTGCAATTGTGAATTGTACTGCTATAAACATTCAAGTGCGACGTCTTTTTTTACAGAATGTCTGTTTTTCCTTTGGATAAATACCCAGTAATGGGATTGCTGGATCAAAAGGTAGTTCTAGTTTTAGTTTTTGGAGATATCTCCATACTCCTTTCCTTAGAGGTTTTACTAGTTTGCCATCCCACCAGCAGTGTATGAGTGTTCCTATCTCTCCACATCCATGCCAACATTTGTTGTTTTAGTGCTTTTTGATAAAAGCCATTCTCACTGGAGTTAAGTTATATCTCATTGTGGTTTTGATTTGTATTTCCCCGATGATTAGAGATGTTGAGCATTTTTTCTTATGTTTGGTGGCCGTTAGTCTATCTTCTTTTGAAACGTTTCTGTTCATGTCCTTTGCTTACTTTTTAATGGTGTTATTTGATTTTTTCTTGCTGATTTTCTTGAGTTCTTTATAGATTCTGGTTGTCAGCCCTTTATCAGATGTGTAGCATACAAAATATTTTCTCTCATTCTATAGGTTGTCTATTCACTCCAGTGATAGTTTCTTTGGCTGTGCAGAAGCTTTTTAATTTGATGAGGTCCCATTTATTTATTTTTATTGATGCTGTGATTGCTTTGGGGTCTTCTTCATAAATTCTTTGCCTAGGCCGATGTCTATAAGAGATTTTCCACCATTTTCATCTAGAATTCTTATGGTTTCATGCCTTAGGTTTAAATCTGTTATCCATCATGAGTTGATTTTTGTGAGAGATGAGAGGTGCAGATCCTGTTTCAGTTTACTTCTTAATAGTCAGAATTGGATCATATATCTACTCTGAATGCTTAGACTGGTGGTTCACAAATTAGATAATAATACCAAGGGACATTTCAGTTGTCACAATGACTGGATGACTCTACTGATATTTAGCAGGGAATATCTAGGCTTCTAAATATCCAACAATGCATGAACAGCCCTGCACAAAGGAGAATGTTACCACCTAAAATGTCTTGTTAGGGACCCTTTTTGAGAAACACTGCCCTTAGCCAAGTCTGGCATTCTCTGATCAAGGAATGGTTTCAGATTTCCCTTAGGCACACAAGTGCAGGATTGATACCTGAACAAAATTAAAACAAAATTAAAGAAGGTGACAATGGATTCTGCATAGGCAACCAATAGTACTCACTACATTGTAGTATCTTCAACTAAGAGAAATGTCACTTATTCACTGATTATTTTATTGAATTATCTCACATTGAAAAAAACTCCTAGAGGCTCAGAAGACCAATTAAGAGGCTGTAGGAATAATCTGGGTTTGAAATTACATGAATATGAACCAAGGCAAAAGCAGAGAAGGTGGAGAGAAATTAATGGATTCTAGAGCTATAGTGGAGGGAAATCAGTAAGTCTTGGAAAGTGACCAGGTTTAAGAGTTCTAGATGATTTCTTGGTTTATGGAAATCTGAATTTTATCCACTGTATCTCAGTCTCTACCTCAGAGCCACTGAAAAATGGCATCTAGTTTACTATCTTCCTCTCCACTAAAATGATGTCATCTCCCTGACAACATCAATAACTCCAAAGATCGTATATTCAAGGCTCTGGCCTTCTCATTTTTCACTTCCCCACCTCCAATTTTCTTGACTTCCATGACATCTCTGCCACCCATTCCTATGTTTATAACTTATATCTTATTACTAATGACTGTACCACTTGCAAAATCAAAATTCCAAATTTTCTTATATTTCCAGCTCACTAACTTTGGCATCTCAATTCTAACTATTATTTAACTCCACCAATCACAACTTCTAAGTGTTAGTTATTCAACACTTTTTTACTATCCATTACCTCCCTCAATTTTTTTCTTACCTAAATAAGATTTGATGGGCCACCACTAAAATTACACCTTTGCCTACAACTTTAGCTCTTCATCTTGCATCTTCTTGGCAGCCATGGTTAAATCCAAATATTTGCATGTGCTTTGACTGAAAAACAGTATTGTTTTGCTTCTGTGCTTATTATTAATTACAATTACTCTAAGGTATCACTATGATTAATAATATTATACCTCAATTGTTTCCCAATTTGACAATTCAATGAATGAGGGTTCCATCCACTGAGATAGTGTGCCCAGGAGAAGAAAGAGGATACAATGGACAAAGAATCCACATTTCAACATGTGGACTTTTGTATGTCTTTGGAATGTTGTGTGGGCATATCATGTAGAGAGCTGTATATTAAAGTTGGGTATAGCAGAAAGAGAGAGGAGGGGGGAGATCTGGAATGACTTATTTGCCAAGTCATTATGTAGACCTTGCGTGGAAGCCATGTGAGTGGATGAGATCACCCAGAGACATGACAGCCTCATAGGCAGCTTTCCTTGCTATGGCACAAAAAAAGGTAGAATAGAAAAGGGGGATGGAAAATGTGGAACAGAGTTGGGTAGAAACACACTGCATTATTAAAGATCATGGACAAGACACATAGCACCGAGAAAATGAGATTTAAGCAAAGTCTTGAAGAGAGAAAGTGAGAGAGTTATCTAAGTGGATATTTGGTGGGAGACTGTTTCAAGTGGAGGGATCATTTAAGCAAAGGCACCAAGGTTGGAGTATCCCTGGTGTGTTTGCTGAACAACAAGGAAGGTGGAGTGGCTAGAAAAAAGTGAGCAATTACAGGGGAACTATACAGTTTAAGGAGGGATGTGAAAAGATCTGACTTACATTTTAAAAGTGTCTCTATAGCTATGTGTTGAGAATAAGTTTGGGGGCAGCAAGAGGCAAAACAGGTAAGCAGTTGGGAAACTATTGCAGAAATCCTGGAGGGAGAGGATGCTATAGGGTAAGCAAAGCATCTGTCACAGGTGGTATCTGTGAAGGTGGTGAGAATTATCGAGATTCTGAGTATATTTTGGATATAGAACAGATAAGTCTTTGAATTACTGGATGAAGAATATGAGAGAAAAAGAGGAATTCACTGTAACACTAACCTTTGGCCTCTAACCTTTTATTTTGAGCAAATGGAAAGATAGAGTTGTCATCAAATGAAATGGGGCAAGCTGAATCCGTTTTTTTTTTTTAATTTCAGAATATTACAGAATATTACAAGTGTTTTGGTTTGTTACATGGATTGCTTTTGTATTGCTTGAGACAAAGTTGTAAGTGTGCCCAAAAGAAAAAAAGTCATTTTATCAAAAAGACATGTGCACTCAAATGTTTATTGCAGCACAATTCACAATTGCAAAGATGTGGAATCAACCCAAGTAACCATCAAATCATGAGTGGATTAATAAATTGTGGTATATGTATACCATGGATTACTACTCAGCCACAAATCAGTTTTAGTGGAAAAATCAGTTCAATTTTGTTTAGATGACTCTTAGACATCCAAAGGGTTATGCTGATTATCTAATTATGTACTGAATCTATGACATAGAGGTTGCTGGTATACAGAAGCACAGAGATGGTTTTTGTCCCATGGCTGCAGGAAGTATTCAAACCAGCCTCACTATGAGTTGGCAGAACTTGAGTGCACTGTATAGTTTATTGCCTCTTCACAAGTAGGAAAGAAAGGATACAAAATTTGCAGGGGTGCTGAGTGTAGAAAATCAATTTTATCCTTAATTAATGCCAAACTCCTACTTTGGGAGGATGTTGCAGAAAATTCAGCTTGAACCCAAAACCCAGAATAACATCAATCCAAATGAGATGTGCTCAAGCAGCTCCTTTAACAGCATGGAGTAATGATAATGACGAAAATAATAATATTAGAGAGAAGAATAATTGTACAATGATATCAAACAGTCATTGAGCATGCACTACATTTGAAACATTGTCACAAGCAGTTTGCATGCATCAACTCACTAAATCCTTACAGCAACTCTTTAGGGAAAATACTATTATTATCCCCCATTTTACAGATGGAGGAAATGAGGCCCCAGAGAGGAGAAGAAATTTACCTGCTCTAGGTTTTTTTTTTTTTTTTTTTTTTGAGACAGAGTCTCACTCTGTTGCCCGGGCTAGAGTGCCGTGGCGTCAGCCTAGCTCACAGCAACCTCACACACCTGGGCTCAAGTGATCCTCCTGCCTCAGCCTCCCGAGTAGCTGGGACTACAGGCATGCGCCACCATGCCCGGCTAATTGTTTATATATATATTTTTAGTTGTACAGATAATTTCTATTTGTAGTAGAGACGGGGTCTCACTCTTGCTCAGGCTGGTCCTGAACTCCTGACTTTGAGCGATCCTCCCGCCTTGGCCTCCCAGAGTGCTAGGATTATAGGCATGAGCGAGCATGCCTGACCCAAAATATAACTTTGTAAAGATGGCTGTACAACTTCACCTGGTCTAAAAATAAACCAAACAAACACCTGTGTTTGCCTCAAGTCTTATCTAAGTATCAGGAGCAGGTTCTACTTTGATTCTTACAGGACAGAAAACTGCTTGGCTATTTTTTGTTTTCCTTTCCTGAAGTCATATGTTCTCTCTAGGCTAGCACCTGAAGTCACTGACAAGCTACTGAAAGCTGGGTACCCAATCCCTAGTGAAGGCCCTGATACCCTTCTATGTTTATTTGTACAAATAACAAACCCAAGATTTATTTTCCTCTGTTTTAAAACACCTTTTCCACTCCCTCGACATGACATGACATAGTTTCCTTCTATTATAGAAATGGCTCCTACTGCTGTAACCGTACGTACCCTACTAAAATTGCAAAACACTACCTGATAAGCTCTTATCATTCAGCAAACAGGTATTATTGTTACTATTAGTCTTTTCATTCTTTGATAAGGCCCCAACCCAAGAAAAGGCTAAATGCAGCCAGTTATCAATAACAGGCGAACAGCAATCAAAGTTCAAGAACTGACTCTTAGTTCTACAAATACGCACTTGACAAAATTAAAAGCATTTTTCAATATAGTTGCTATGGTGACACTGTAAGTTTGTGACAAAGCATCTATTCCACACAACCCACCCTAAATTAATTGCAATATTAATTGCAATGCTTATGAAACCTCTTGCAATGCTTTTTTTCCCCTCACCAAAGTCTGCAACAGCAAATGGCTTCCCAAACTAAGTATTATACAATAAATCAGGCAAACATCATCCCATTCATTTCTTCCCTTGGGTTAGTGGCTCAACATGATGGGCACACTTGAAAGAGAAGGGCTACAGCTACACTAACAAGGACTCAGAAGCAACCAGATCCAGCGTAGCTGAGAACACACAGTGCATCGGCCAAAACCAGCCAAACACAACCCGCGGCTCTGCTGCCCCAAGTCTGCTGCAGGGCACCTTCCAGCACAAGCAGAGCTCACTGCGCCACAGCCCCCAGCATGCTTGAAGAAGCAATGCTCCACCTCAGGAAGGGGAAAGTGCCACGGATGATGTCTTCTGGACAGCAACAAGTTTTAAATAATCCAGACAAAGTCTCCTGACGCCAGCCAGCAGTCCATTACAAATAGAGTTACCTGATAAGGTGGGATTGATTACAAGAAGGTAATTCCATTGCAAGACTCTTGACAACACTATAATCTAACACTTCACAGCAGGGAAATCACTCTTTCTGTTTGGCATTTTCATTAACAGCATCACCTCACTGCAGTTTAAAACGCAGCATCAGGAAACATAGCCTCCTTCACAGTCCTTCCCCATAGACCGATCTGACCTATCTGTAAATAATGGAATTTCTATTCAAGCTACATAGCTACAGTCAACAGAGGCTAAACTTCAGTTTGTGATTCATTTTGTTTTCTCAGTGATGGCATGCCAGATACAAATATCATTTGTGGATTTGGGGTTTTTCAGTGAAGGTGGCTAGTATGTAAGGGGGCGGAACGTAAAAATCTGGACATAATCCAGAACCTCCCAAGACTCACACAGCTGCTCTCCTGGGAGAACGGTGTCAGAGGCAGCCTGCCCGAGCCCCCTCCCCTCTTTTTTCAGAAGCCCCGCTCCCATTTGGCTTAATCAGGTTTACATCTGACAGCAATGATCTCTTTCCTCTTTTCTTATAAGACGCTGATTCTTAAGAGATGAACATATTTTACCTGGGTTATAGATACCTTTATTGCTATCATGAAAGGTACTGAGTATTAATAACATTAGGAATGAGAAAAACACTTTCTAAACTCACCAAAGGAAAACTTAAAGATATAAAAATATTTAATTAAGCACATAAAAAGTTCAAGATAAATAAAATTTTGAGACCTTATAAAATGTTCTTTATATATTCAGGTTATTAGCCCTTTATTGGATGGGTAGCATGCAAATGTTTTCTCCCATTCTGTGGGTTGTCTGTTCGCTCCACTGATTGTTTCCTTGGCTGTGCAGAAGCTTTTTAGTTTGATCAGGTCCCATCTATTCATTTTTGTTGTTGCTGTGATTGCCACTGGGGTCTTCTTCATAAATTCATAAATCCTAGGCCGATATCAATGAGTTTTTCCATTTTCCCTAGGGTATGTTTTTGTCTGCTTCGTCAAAGATCAGATGGCAATACGAGGATGGTTTTATATCTGGGTTCTCTGTTCTGATCCATTGGTTTATGTCTCTGTTCTTGGACCAGTACCATGATGTTTTGGTTACTATAGCCTTGTAGTATAAATCGATGCCTTTCATTTTGTTCTTTTTGCTTGAGGTTGCTTTGGCTATATGAGGTCTTTGCTGGTTCCATATGGAGTGTAGAATTATTTTTTCTAGATCTGTGAAAAATGACGTTGGTATTTTAATGGGGATTGCACTGAATCTGTAAATCAATTTAGGTAGTATAGACATTTTAACAATGTTGATTCTGCTGATCCATGAGCATGGTATGTTTTTCCATTTGTTTATATCCTCTGCGATTCCTTCCTCAGTATTTCTAGTTCTCCCTGTAGAGGTCTTTTATCTCCTTGGTTAAATAGTATATTCCTAGGTATTTTCTTTTCTTTATTGCTGTCATGAAAGGTACTGAGTCTTTCATTTGATTCTCAGCTTGACTGCTGTTGGTGTATAGGAATGCTACTGATTTGTGTACAATGATTTTGTAACCTGAGACTTTGCTGAATTTATTTATCAGTTCCAGGAGTCTCTTGGTAGAATCTTTGGGATTTTCTAGATATAAGATCATATCATCAGCAAAGAGAAATAGTTTGAGCTCTTCTTTCCCTGTTTGGATACCCTTTATTTCCTTCCCTTGCCTGGTTGCTCTGGCTAGGACTTCTAGGACTTTGTTGAACAGAAGTGGTGACAGGGGGCACCCTTGTCTTATTCCAGTTCTAAGTGGGCATGCTTTCAATTTTTCCTGTTCAGTATGATGTTGGCTGTGGGTCTGTTGTATATGGCTTTTATAATATTGACGTATGCTCCATCTATGCCTATTTTGTTAAGTGTTCTTATAAAAGAGTGCTGGATTTTGTCAAATGCTTTTTCTGTGTCTATTGAGAGTATAATATGGTCTTTGTTTTTGCTTCTATTTATGTGGTGAATCACATTTATAGATTTGTGTACGGAGACCATTCTTCTAAGTGAAGTATTGCAAGAATGTAAAAACGCCACATGTACTCACTATTAAACTGGAACTAACAGATCAACACTTACGTGCACATATAGAAAAACTCAACAGAAATCAAGCAGGTGGGAGGGAGGAGGAGGGGTTGGGTAAATACGCACCTGACAAGGACAATGCACACTATTTAGGTGATGGGCACACTTATAACATTGACTCAAAGTGTATAAAAGCAATACATGTAACCAAAATGTTTGCATCCCCGTAATATTCTGGGGAAAAAATGGAATAATGCTGAATAAAAGATAACAAAATGTGCAATGTATATAAAATATATGAATGTGAACTTATTCTTTGCAGCATTTTAATAGTAAGAGATTGGAAATAATCTAAAGTCCATCAGTTTATAAGTTTCTAGTTAAATTATGGTAGATCCATCCAATAAGTTATTATGAAGCTGTTGAAAGAAAACAGAGGAACTTCTTTATGCAGAAATGGGGAAAGATTTCCAAGATTAATTGATGAATGAAAAAAAATCCTCAAGCTGCAGAATAATGTTCATAGTATGTTAACATTAATATTTTTAAAAAGGTGAGGTAGAGATAATATATGCAGTTACATACAAATATATTTGTATTTGCTTATATATGCATTAAAATAATTGGAATGATACACAAGAAGCTAAGAAAGTGCTTTACTGATTGTCAGGGTCAGAGGTGAGAGGATAACTGGGAACTAAGGTGAGGACACCACTCACTGTGTATCTCTTTATATATTTTGAGTTTTCTACCATGTAAATGTATTGCTTATTCACAAGTTTCTTAAAATAAAAAGCATCTACCTGGCGAGCATTCCTCTCTCAGCCATCCACTGCAGCTGCACAGTACAAGGTGTGTCTGTGTCTGGCGTCTACAGCTCAGAATCTCCCACCAGCTTTTTTCAGTAAGGTGGGCCCGGCGAATACCAGGCATCTTTCCCTGTGTGCTCAAGTAAAATCCATCAAGAACTTCTCCAAACATTCCTAACTAAAACGTTCTCATAGTTTAGGAAAAAGTTCTTAACTAGAGCTCAAATCTCCCTGTTTTTGTGGTCTACAGCTGTAGGCCCAAAGCTTCAGCATTACCTGAGATCCTGGTAGAAATGCGGAATCCTGGGTCTCGCTGCAGACCTACTGAATCACAATCTGCATTTTTACAAGATACTCAGGAGATTTGTAGGCACATTAGAGTTTGAGAAGCACTTTCCTAGGGCACACTTTCAATTAAGCTTCTAACTATGTAAAAGAGTAGGATTTTGGGCAAAAACAAGAGTCAGTACATGGGGAGAAGGTTGGTTCTGTCAAATTGAAGCAGGCTTTTCACCTGTGGTTTGGTAGCACTTGAGTAACCACTGGCAATATTTGGGGCTCAGCCATTACTCTCTCATGTGACTCATAAAAACTAAATGTAAATAGTACTATGATGTTTTCAGGTTGTAAGCATTGGTTTCACAAAGGCTTTATTTAAGAAATTAACCTTAAAGTCACAGGTTCTCTTTTTCAGTGATTCTCAAGCTTTGATGTGACCAAGGATCACCTGGGAACTTGTTTAAAAATGCAGATAGCAAGACTTTACCTCTCAAGAAAAGGTTCATCAGTAATGATTCTAACAATCCTAAGAAATAGGATATTAGGGCCAGGATTAGGATGAGGCAAGCCAGACACCCAGGACACAAGATTGAAGGAGATGCCAACCCTGCATGAGCATGAGAGTCAGTGCCTCCTTAAATGCCGCACCCAGGGCAATCCCACTTGACTCATGACTCACCCTAGCCTTGGGCCTGCCGGGCACAGGGTGGCCCACAGACCTGCAGTATCAACAGGGCCTGGACTTATTAGAAATGCAGAATCTCAGCCCAACCCCAGATCTACCGAATCAGAAATTGCATTTTAACAAGAGTCTCAGGTTATTCCTACTCACGTTAAAGTTCTGGAAACAATGAAAAGAAGGGATGCCCAAATTCAGTGTTGAACTGATACTAAAAGGCTGAGCGCTAACACACGCTGCACTTCCAATACGGGAAAGGGAGCGATGGCTCTCCCTGGAGTCCAAGGGACCGTGCTACACTGGCCAACGTTGCTTTCACTCCTTCAGTCAATGACCGGCAGGTGGCACAAAGGAGGGGCTGCTAACGCGAGAACTAACAGGGACCATCCCGACAAGCAGGATGACAGGCTGAGCATTCAACGCGGTATGTATATGAAAAGTTTTACATCTAGGCTAAAAATTTCAATGATGAACGTATAAGATGTATGGCAGTTTGCTTGGCAGCAAAACACATGAAAAATTCTAGGAATAGATCCAAAAGCATGTCATGAATTTAATATAATGGCGTTTCAAGTTGGTAGGAGAAAACGAATAATTCAATAAACAGTGTTGGGATAACTGGGTAGCTAGCTGGAAAAAATAGATTTGAATCCTTACCTCACATCTTATAACAAAATAAATTCCAGATGGAGCAAAGATTTAAACACACACATACACAAAAACAAATCCGTTTAAGTACTAAAATAAAATATGAGAAGAATAGTTTTTAAACAGCATCAAGGAGGTGAGGCCTTTCTAAGTATGAATAAAATACAAAAGCATGAATAAAATCCAGAGGCCAATAAAAAAAAGATAGATAAATTTTACTACATTAAAGAAAAAATTCTGCATGGCAAATACCACTGTGAACAAAGCCTGAAGACAAATGACAGACGGGAAATCTGCAAGTCACAGCCAACACATGGGGCTATGTTCAAAAACTCCCAAAATCAAGAAGAAAAAAGCCCAACAGGCCGAGAGAAAAATGGGCAGAGCCCCGCCGGCAGAGCTGGAGAAGCCAGAGCTGTCCTCCAGCAGCCCACGGGCGCTCTTATGAGACAGTCAAATCACGGACTCATCTGCTGCCGCAAATGCTTCAATCAGGACTGCTGGTGGAAATTCCCTTGAGTTAAATTTCAGCACATGCAGAACTTTCTAACCATCAGGGCAGTCCATAAAGGGGACGGGCCTCCTTAACAAGCGCCGAATCCTCACTCAGTGGAAGCACGCAGGGCAAGGCTAGACGACGGCCAACTCCTAGAGCATGTCTGGGAGGGAAGACTAACAGACCGGAAACCAAACTGCGTGACTGCCGAGGGTGCTCGAAACTCGAAAATCACGCAATTCTATCCAGAAACCATGCTGGATCTGGAACAGTTAGGAGAATGGAATTAACGACAGGCCCTCACAAGCCCAGAAGGACTGGAAACCGTGGTGCTCATCGCTCTGAACTTTTTGGTATAAAGTACAGTGTCTCTGGAGGGGGAAAATGATATGAATGACTTGCTGATTATGACTCCTGTCACCCAGGAGTATTTGGGGTGTCTTTGCGGTCATGGGGCTGGGCAGTCCTGTTCCTTCACACTCCTCTCCTGGGCTCCTCAGACACTAAAGCAAAGGCACAATTCTGAACGAGTGAACCGGGGCTGGAGGGCTGCGATGGCTCCCAGTGGCGCGGTTCTTTGCTGCAAAGCGCGATCCGTGGGAGAGGCTTTCATGTCTACGCCACTTTCGCTACAGTGCAGTTATGAGTTAAAAAGCACAAACAAATAGCACAGGAATTCAACCTGCAAACTGACCGTATTCCAGAAGCTAGTCTGGAAGTCTGCTGGGTAGAATTTGAAACAGCATTAAGAGTAAAGCAGAAAGGAGGGGGCCCGGCAGCCCTCAGTGTACCCGGACACCGGCACCAGCAAGTAGAAATACCGCTGGAACAGCAACAATCTGTTAATAAAGCAAGGTGAAGAGCTGTTTGTCTACCTTGAATTCCGAAGCTTACGACAAAGCAGATGTAGTTGGAGAGGGCAGAGGAGGCTCACGCGACCTGTGACGACTCCAAAGGGAACGCCCTGGCCTCAGGTGTCCCAAAGCTCTGTGTCAGCAACAACGGGTCTGTTACCACGTCTGATCTCTCTTCAGAGCCTCGCCCCGCACTTCCCTGCTCCTTGACATGGGCATGCCACTACGTACTTCTTAGCCATGACCGGGAAAGCTTCTAGTTTAAAAGTACAATGAAAAGAATGAATGGGGAGAAGAAATAAGATATTTTTGAGGTGAGAAAACAATAAATAAGAGAGGAAATAAGAAACCCAAAGAGAAGATAAGAAGGACTATCTCAAGCGTAATCACCTAAAATTCAAGATAAAATAAAGCTGAGCAAAGGTTGGGGAGGGAAGTAAATCCCCCATGAAGGTGGGGAGCAGAGGACGATGACACTGCAGCCAAGTTTCCGCGCAGGCCATCAGGGGGCGCCATTGCTCAGGACAAAGGCCGGTGCTGGGCACAGGGAGGGGTCCCAACCGGACGTCAGAGGCACAGGCTGCTCCCCAGTCGGGAGCACTACGCGAACCTGCAAACCACTAGGAATCTGCCCCCACAGCGGGGCTAACAGAGAAACACACACCACACACACACGCAGAGTTATCTGCCATCGACCCCTACCTCGGTGTCTCCAAATCAGAAATGGCAAGGACACACAGTGCGTCGGTTGGAGTCCGGCAGGACGGCAGGACCAGGAGAAGCCGAGGGTGCCCCCACGGAGCGCCTGCCGCTTCTGAAACTCAGCAGGCCTCAGGAAGGCCACGGGTGGCCATGCGCACAGGGCGGGCTGGGGACCCGACACCAGGCGTGGCGTGAGGGAAGTAAGCAGACAGGGATTCAGGCTAGGGCAGAGAGAAACCTGGAACAATGACAATTTGATACACACCTCAGGAGTAAATACTTGTTAGGTATGTTAAGGCTAGTTTTTCCTATCTCTGAGAGGTTAGAATAAACACGGGGTATATCACCACAGGCATCTGGAAAAGGAGGAAAGTTAGGTGGCTTGTTCAGTGTCACACTTAACCAGGCAAGCACCCATTTGTCTCGTATAATTATTTATTGTTTAGAGACAGGGTCTCAATCTGTCGCCCAGGCAGGGCTCAAGTGATCCTCCCAGTTCAGCCTCCCGAGCAGCTGGGACTACAGTTGTGCACCACCAGGACTGGCTAATTTCTTTCAGAGACAGGGTCTTGCTTGTTGCCAGGCTTGTCTCGAACTCCTGGGCTCGAACGATTCTCCTACCTTGGCCTCCCAAAGCACTGAGATTAATGGCCTGAGCCACTGCGCCTGGCCTTAAGGTATATTTAACAAAAAGATCTGCAAACCTCTCCGGAGCCTAGACAGACGATACGTACAAGCAAATCTGTTCCTTCAGAAGCTACTTAGTGTGGCCTTCAGACTCAGCCCTGCTGGCAGGCAAAACTCTCCCCATGACAACTCCTGCCCTGCATCACACAGGAAACCATGGGCATCACTGGCTATTCCAACCACCCCCGTCGGGGTTAGTGAGATCCTTAGCCCTGAGCGTCAGTCCCCAGTGATGCCTCCAGCGGCCACGAGTGAGGAAGAAGAGCAGAAGCACAGAGAGCACACAGAGGACAAGCGAGGGCAAAGCTGGGCTGGAGGATTCTGGGCCCAAGGCGTGCTCCGGCGGCAGGGAGTGGCATCCCGGCTGGCACGTTCACTGCTCCACCCCCAGAGTGAGAACAGACATTTATCTGTGCAGGGTTAACAATACTGGCTTCCTATTTACGTAGCACAGTGGACCAATAAACATAGCCGGCGTCAGCAACACTGACTGCACTTCAGACACGCCGCGCCTGGGAGTCGGCCGCGGCAGGTAGCGAGGTTTCGTTCTGAGCTGCGGGGAGGTGCGCCCTCATTCTGCTGGCGTCTGCTGCGTTTCGGGAGGCGTTTTCGTAAGTTATCTCGTCTGTTGCTCACAAAACACCGAAATAGTATGTGTTGTTACCTCCCTTCCATAAAGGAAAAAACACACCTAGGGAAGACGGGTCTCAAAACCAGTCAGTGGCAGAGCCAGACTCAAATCTAAAACCCTCTGAAATGACAGCTGCCTTCCTCTCACCGAAGAACAAGAAGCAGATCCTCTATCTGGCAGCACACGGGCCACAGGGGACTCTCCTCACCGCAGGGACGTGGCCTCTGCCAGGGGCAGGGCGGGGCAGCGTGGACTGCCACCGAGCGTGCGCTGAGCACTGCTGCAAACGCTAACGCAGCCGCGCAGGACACAGACCTGTGAGGCTGGGTGAGGCGGTGGTGCAGTAAGTATTAATACAATAAACTAACCACATGCCATCAGAGTAACAGTGACTAAGCTAAAACGAGACCTGGGCCCACAGGAAAGTGGGGCAAGGGTCCCTCTTCATACCGCCCAACTACGGACGGCTACGCTGGGGGTAACCAGTGTCGAGAAATGAAAGGAATCAGCCAAGCGAACAGCTAAGGGCAGAACGTTCCAGGTCAGGGAACCGCAAGCAAGTTCCCCGAGGAACAAACAGGCTCGTGGTGACACAGAGGACAGACCTCTCTGGCTGCAGCGGAGTAAGAGAAAGAACAAGAGAGGAGACTGGACAGACGCACAGGGCCAGGCCACGCCGGCCTGCAGGCACAGGCAGAGTGTGCGTGCTTTTTGTTCTGGCCGTGACTCGGGTCTGTACCAGGTTACTCTGGCTGCTCATGCGCTGGAGGGAGCCTGGTGGGAAGCCACTGCCACGGCCCAGAGGACAGATAACAGCGACTTGTCAGGGGAGTAGCTGGTGGACGCAAAGGCCAAGGACAGATCAAGGCATTTTCTCAAGTCAGAATGCATAGAACCTGCAACGGATCGCATATGGAAGCACGAGAAAGAAAGAAGCAGAGATGATGCCTCGGCTTTTGGGCTGAGCCACAGGGTGAACAGTGGAGCTGCCCACAGTCGGCTCTAGGTTTCCGTGGCTGCCCCATCCGTGGGTTCAACCTACCGCAATGGAAAATACTCAGGGGGAAAGCAGGCTGGTTTATACGCTGATCACGTGCAGACTGTTTTTCTTGTCATCATGCCCTAAACAACACAGCGTAACAGCTATTTACACGGCATTAGGTGTTATACTAGAAGTCACCTGGAGACGATCTGAAGTACGTGGGACCGTGTGCGTAGGGTTATGTGCAAATAGGACACTATTTTATGTCACGGACGTGAGCATCTGAGAATGTGGCTGTCCGAGGGTGGGGGTGTCCTAGAATCAACCCCCCATGGATACTGAGGGATGACTAGGCTTAGATGACTAAAGACCGGGGGAAGAATAGGTTTTTGTTTTTTTAAATGGGGAAGGGATAAAACAAGGAGACCTTTGAGCAGCGGTAAGTTTGAGATCTCTCTCAGACATTTAGGGGCTGCTATCAGGGAGGCAGTGGGTACAAAAATTTAGAGCAGTGAAGAGACCATGCCGGAGATGTCAGTTTAAAGGATGCGTATAAACCTAATCAGAAAGAAGATAATTTCTTAGTGCCTCGAGGATGGGAAAAGATTTCTTACGACAGACATCAAAAAGTGCAAATCTTTATAATAAATGAAAAAACCAAAGGAAAAGTCTGTATCAAGAGGAAGGACTTCTGCTGGATGGAGGACACTGAACAAATCAGCAGGTGGGGCAGGAGACACCTGCGACGTTTATAACTCATCCGGAAAACCTGCTGAGTCAAGTGTTTCTACTTTCACGCCTCCCCTTCCCTTCAGGGAGATGCAGGAGTCTAGACGCTGTGAGTCTTTGAGAGAAAGGGCCACAGACACTGCTTAGACGGGGAACCAGAGGGCAGGGTAGAGTGACCTTCCTGTTCTCTTTGGCAGGACAAGTCCCTGCTTGACAAAAGCCAAGTAATTACCGAGCGAACAAGAATCAGTTAAAGAGACATGAGCCCTGACATTTAGGATGGGGAAGGAAAGAAAAGTAGTCACATCCTAACCTCCCCAGGCAGGCCACCGCGGAGACGCACAGGGGTCAGGGTCGCCAGCACGGCATCAGCCTCTCCTCCTACTGCCTGCAGCAAATGCTGGTCCAGCTGCAGCCCAGCGGGCCTGGCTGGCTCCTTACCGCCCCCAGAAATAAAAGTTAGAGTATGATACTGATGAGGTCAATGATCGCTCGGTGACAGAGAAACGTAGGTTCCAGAAGCACAGGCCTCTGCTTGCAGACAACACGACCTTCAATGCAAAAGGATATAGTTTCTCCCTCATCCCTGCTCCCACCCAGGACAGGCACATATTAAATTAAGAATTCTCTAAATTCCCAATGGTGTCAAAAGCATTTAAAGTTGCTGGGTCAAAGATTCATTTTTGCAGCAGACAACCACAAAGGATTTCAGTGTTACATACAGTGGAAATGATTGCAAGAAATTCTAAATACGGATAGACCAGTAATTTAAATTCTTTTTCTAATGGCTAATGCTTTCTTTTCAGTTCAATATCTGATTCTAAGTCAGGTTCCAATTAAGGAAAGCCAGATCCAGTTTTCTGGTTCCACTGGGATTTGCTCGTTCAGGGATTACCTGTCTTTGTGACTCTGCCATGACTAACACAAACGTGATTCAGGACAAGGAAACACCTAGGAACTCTCACTCCTGGTTTGGTGTGTCCCTTGGCTGGCCACTGCTTCTGTCTGTAACAAAGATTACCGTACACAGCTATGAACCACTGCCAACAGAAACCAGAAAGAGAGCACAAGAAACAAAATCCCAGTTAGTATCTTTGAACACTCACACACACAGTGGACAATGGAAGCCAGTGCCTGAAAAGTCCGTACTAAAGTTACCTGGGCATTTCAAGCAGGACTAATTTTCTTCAATTACTTGGGTATCTAAACCATCCCAGTTTTCTGCTTCGTTTTGCCTACAGGCGAAGTTAGATATTGCAATGGAGTAAGACTGGAGGCAAAAGATACACATGGTAACTCTGTTTGAATTTGTGACTAACACGCGTCCTTTCATTCACTTCGAATTTAACGTGACTTAAGCTCTCTGACCCAGGAAAATCACTCTGAATCCAGAGCATCTCCATTACAGGACGAAATAAAATTATTTCTAAGATCCCTTTAACTTACTTGGTTTATATTTCCTTTACCATAGGATCAAATTCCACTAAACATCAAACTCAAAATACTTCCAATACTAGAATTTTATTATAGCGAATGATGCTAAAAACATAAATTTAATTGCAACAAGATTTGGTCTACGTATTAATAAAATGATGCTGTATTATAAAAAAGAATTTGCTGTACACCAATGTTTATAAGCAGCATTCTTCGCAACAGACAAATGGTGCAAACCACCCAATGTTTCTGGATAGAGAGAGAGACACGGGAAGACACGGTTTCTCTTCCTCAGCTGGATTTCTGGTGTCTGCCCGTGGCTCTGGGAACTGCGCATACTGCTGGAGCCCATGGGGAGCCAGCTAGGAAGAGCCTGTGCCGAAGACGGCCAAATGGACGAGGAAATGAACTTGGGTCCTTGCTGTCTCTGCCCAGCTGCTCAGCTAACCGGCATTAGTCGCCCTACCCTGGCTTCTTGCTACCTGAAGCAGCAGACGTCTGTGTGTTCAAGTCACTGAGTCGGCTTCTCTACTTCTCCAAGGAGGAAGCATTCTGACAGGTGACACTCACTGACCTAAGAAGTCTGACACACCGTGAGACTCATGCAGCCAAGAAAGGCAGAGTTTGATCTTAGTAATTATAACAGGCAAACTGAAAGGCAAAACAAAATACACTATTCTTGTCATTAAAATGCGAGAAAGGCTTTAGGGTAGATTAAAAAAAACAAGGTTACGGGAAAAGTACAGTAAGTAGACCCACACATTTAGCAATTCAGTAAATAAACCCGGATCCAGAGGCTCTCCTGAATCAACCGATCATGCTTCATTTCAGAAATACTAATTAGAAGACGATGACTCGAAACACGGTCTTTGTGTTCGTAACGGCTGTAACCACAGAAATGGTTATACGATTCCCATGCTACGGATGAGGAAACCCAAGCACAGAGAAGCTGAGTGACTTGCAGTTTTCTGCACCCGGCACTCTTGCCTCGCTTCACTCTTGCCTCCTACACACCCTTCAGGTTTCGACTTAACAAACATCAGCCGCTTCCTCAGAAAAGGCTTCTTCAATGTACTCAGATGCGCCCCGCCGCACTGCTGCTCCGCAGCGGCACTCGGCACCCGTGACCACTTCCGTGTGCGTCTTCCCCACCAGAATGCACACCCCGTCTCCTCTGCCTCTAGATGGCGTGTCCAAGGCTGGGCAGACGCCTGCCCTTGGGAGTCCCGCAGTCTGACAGACAGCAAGTGCACGGCTGCTACGACACGGCATTCCTCGGAGAGACTGCAGGCTTTGTTCCAGACCACCACCATGAAGCGAGTCACGTGAGCCTGTGGGTTTCCCAGTGCACATGAAAGTCATGTTTACACTACACTGTAGTCTACTAGGTATGCAATGGCATTATATCTAAACGAACAATGTACAAACCTTAATTTTAAAATACTTTACGGCTAAAAGATGCCAACCATCTGAGCCTTCTGCAAGTCCTAATCTTTTTGCTGGTGGAGTGTCAGGAGCCATGAGGCCCGGCCATAGCCTTGATTTGCCTGAGCCTTACCCTCCCGCCCTCATAGCTGAAGTTTCTGTTTCCCAGGAATGGTGAGTTTCACTTTACAGCCAGTGACCTCATATGCATATCCTGCTGCTTCTTGATTGGTCAGTCCTTTTTTTATTTCTTATTTGCATTGTGACTGGGCGTTCCCCTCTCACTTGTCTGT